>UCOH01000049.1:0-58405 GCA_900474275.1 Synergus japonicus
CGATGTAAACTTTATCCTTCGTTTTTTCTGTGTGATTTAATTAGCTTCCCTAAAGTTGCATATCTTAAAAAAAATTAGTATTGCATCAAAACATGTCATCTCTGATATGTTTTCGATTCAATGATAATTCTTTTTCAGTGTAAGGATAAAATAAATTTTACCAAGGTTTATTAAGCATATTTATGGCTCAATAAGATTTTTGATATGCAAAGTATATACCATTTTAATAAACAATATGTTCAACTCGGGGAATGTTTCTTGTATGGCAAATTAATTGCAGTAAATTGCGTACTTCATTGTTGAAATGTGAAAATTTGAATGCAAAATGCACTTCCCCGGATGGCAATCGTAAAAAGGTTTGATTAATTCAAGGATGTTGAAAGGATTGAATGAGACAATAGGATAAATTACTTAAAAACTTCACTGCACCCTTATTCTATCATAATCTGCACACTTTATAAGATTTTTTGGTTTTTTTTTAATTAAATATTTCCAAGTATTTTCCTTTGAAAATGAAAAACAGAAATAAGGTAAAAAAGAGAGTGGAGATTTAACCTGAGGCGCGAATCGTTGTATAATATATAAACGGGATATATATGTATGAGTTAGTTTACGCACGTGGCACCTGTGTTTCAACTGAAATACACCTGCTCGTGCAAGCGGGAGAGTGTCTTTCTGTAGAAATATATAAGCTACACGAATGCTGCATGTGTAATCTTAACAAACTTGCAGAGTTTCGGCGTTTTTGTCTCACAAGAATATACGAGGACGAGGTCGATTTTTGGACGCGTGTCGTTACAGATAAATTGAGAAGCCGAAAACTCTTCTCCAATTTTGTATTTTTATCCTACAATTTACAAAATTACAAGCCGTAACAAGTCGTGAGAGTCGTGAAAGTCATTTTTAAGAATTGGGGAACTTTATTTCGTGTTGGAAAGTGACATGCACGATTATTTGATTATGCAAGCTTCAGTTATGTTATTAAAGATCTCTCTAAATTAATTAATTATTAAAGTAATTTTTAATAATAATCAGTAATTATAATCAGTAATTATAGATTAGTTGATTAAAGCTTCCTTAGTACGTCAAAAGCCCCGAATATCGAACCCAATCATCTAAATTTAAACGTTTCCGAACTGCCCCTCATTTCTTTTCGTTTTAACAATGCAAGGGTAATGACTCTTTCTCAAAATGACCAATAATTTCCAAATCAGGAAGCACTACACCGCTTTGAAGATATGATGGCCCGAGGAAGTCACGCGCATCTCAAAATTGGCCGCCATCAAAGAATCCATCAAAGAATCGCGTGCGGTTAGGACAGTTTTGAAAATAAAACCCTCGTGTGTCAACGGCCCTCACCCTTAAAACTCCCCTCACTCCGCCAGCAAAATTTCTCGCGCAATTTTGCTGTCGGTCCTTCAGCGAGAATCGAAGCTGCCAATTAGGAAGGCAAAGGACCCGGGGCTTGGCATAACTATAAGGCTTGTGTCCTTCCCTCGGACCCAAACCATTTCTGGGTCCAAAAACGAAGGCAGACTGGACTATAGGCGATTATTATCAGTGGACATCTATCTCGTTAGTGAAGAAGCGTGAATTTGAAGGAGGCAAAGAGGAGGATCGACTGCAAGAAACAGAGAGAGAGAGAGAGAGAGAGAGAGAGAGAGAGAGAGAGAGGGAGATGTTTTTAGGGTTTTTTAGGATGGACGAGGAGCGTAAGTTGGATTCCAGATATTTGTAAGACGAAAAACTACTTTTGCGAGGGATACGAGAAGATAAGAACGGAATCCTTTGATCTCTCTCAGAGAGATAACTTCTATTTTATGACTTCGGATTATACCAATGGATGAAAAACATGGCAATTACCGGCACGTTTAAACAAAAGTTTCAGTGTTTGATCTGTAATTATTTTGATCCTAAAACTTTACAACATTTTCAGGGCTCGGGATCTTTATGAGGTGATTTTCCGAGAAAGAAATATGTTGAAACTATCTCCTGACTCGGTTTAAAGAAATGGTGATTTTCTTTTTTTGGGACATTAGTTAACAGAATTGAATTCAAATTCAATGCAATTCCACACGATTCAATGAAATTTGTTAGAATTTATAATTAATCTATAAAATTAAATCAAAATTATGAGATAAAGGTGTTTATCTAATTTACATCTAATTATCTAAAAATTCATTTTTATAAAGTGTTACAAAAAATAAAAAAATAAATAAAACCAGGTATTTTCACCGAATTACTTGATAATTTAACTTTATATTTAAAAATACATTTTTTATGCAGAAGTACGTAAGATTTTTTCATTATACTAGTAAGTGATAATTTTAAAAAGAGTTTTCTTGTAAATTTCTGAACTTTAATGTAGGGGCGAAATGTTAATAATCAGAATTTTAGAATTTCTGAAAGGTTTTCCAGAATTTTAATGGATTTCAAGATATTTCGTGGAATTTTAAAGGAATTCATGCAATTTCAAGAGATTTTTAAAAGAATTTGAATAAATTTTGATTGTTGCAAAATTTGGAGAAATTTTAAGCGATTTTAACGAATTTGAAGAGATTTCAAATACAGTTTTTAAGGTTTTAAGGGATTTTAAATGATTTTGTGGAATCTCGAGGAATTTTAAACGATTTTAACGTACTGTAAGGGATTCTGAAGTAATTTTTACTAAATTCAGAAGAAGATTAACATTTTTTAAAGGTTTTTATAGAATTTTAAGGGATTTCAAGATATTTCGTGGAATTTTAAAGGAACTAATGCAATTTCAAAAGATTTGTAAAAGAATTTTAATGAATCTTGAATGTTTTAAAATTTGGAGAAATTTTAAGCGATATTAACGAATTTTAAGGGATTTCAAACAGTTTTTAAGATTTTAAGGGATTTTTAATGTTTTCGTGGAATTTCGAGGAATTTCAAGAGACTTTCACGTATTTTAAGGGATTTTTAAGTAATTTTTACTAAATTCAGAAGAAGATTAGAATTGTTAAAAGATTTCGTAGAATTTTAAGAGATTTCGAACCGTTTTTAAGGTCTTAAGGGATTTTGACGCTTTTTAACTGATTTTAAGAGAATTCAAGAGATTTTTATGAGTTAACGTTCTCAATCAAAAAATGCAAACTTTTAAAGCAATGTTTTACAGTAAGTACACCCTGTAGAGTCTCTTCGGCGTGGGTGGACGTCAAAAGAGACCACCTCCACCTTGGAGCACCTACATCGCGAGCTCTTCTTCCTCTCCTTTTTCTGGCACAGTCTCATCTGCACGGCCACACGGCAGCTTTGTCTTGTAAATGAAGCTTCGCTGATTCGTATCCGGACGTTGATGAATACCACGGGAGAAAGAGAGAAAGAATGGAAAGAGGGGTGGGTAAAATGGCAGAACGTACTCGCGAATCTACGGGGTGTCCCATCACTCGACGTCACGAGTCTCCTTGCTATAATGAGATTAAATAAAAAGATTTGTTCCACCGTGGAACCACGACGAGCCACAGATTTCATTACGGTAGGAGACAAGCTTAAGATTTATTCCCGGATTTTGGTCTAACATATTGTAAAACCACCTTTCTTGCATCCCAAAAGAAAATTTTCCAATATTTTTTCACGGTCATATTGAAAAATGAAGCTATTTCAGGCAATTTGATTTGTTTGAATGGCAGCATGATCCCGGAAGAAGTACGTAATCCTGAAACTCAGAGGCTATTAAAACTAGATTAGTTAAATCCAGGGGGTGACTTAATCTCGATTTAACCGGGATTTGGTGTTCACGGGGGACCAGTAGATCCTTAACGATGCCTAAGCTCGAAAAGAAATGCGCACAAGTTGTCAGTCGAATAATATTCTATACTCGAGTTAATTTGGAAGCCTCGTGCGGATGTCTCTCAGATCTTTGTCGAGCACGCTTAGCTGCTCGAAAACCTGAATTCTAAGCTTCCGGCGACTTCTATTTATTTCCTCCTCCCGAGCCCCTCCCTCCTGTCCTAAGTGCTCTCTTTTGCGTCAAGAAATTTCGGCCCTAGGACCCAACAATCGAGGACAATTTGAAACTCGGTCCCCGCAGTCTGTAGTATTATGTGTATCTCAAATCGTTTCACAAAACGAAGAATGAGACTTTCATTTAATTATATAGATTCCATTTTTGCATGTAACAATTTTTTATATTGCCTTTAATTGCCTTTAACAAGATGCAAAATGATTCAGCCTTCTTCAACTTCTAGGATATTGTGAAAAAATTACAAAAAAATTCGCAGACACAAAAAAGATTTTTAATCAATGTTTGTCTATACGAATTTATTTGAATTATTTGCTCTAATTGGTTCACCCACTTTCGATGAGACGAGCGTCACGTCTCAAGGTCCTTCCTAACAAGAAAGGGTAAAAAACGCATAACTAGAAGACTGTAGAAAAAATCGTTGACTATACTATAAGAGTGAAGTGGTGCATATACGTCACGTCGCATCGTTTTTTATTTTAGATGTGGGGGCGCAGCAAATTGGGCGGGGTTTTCAGTAATTAAGAAAAAAGTAATCAGAGTGATTCAGGCAATTGTTAAAGATTGGCGCGCGTGAAAAAGGCGTCGAATCCAATCTCAATTTTGGGTGCAAGGTGCCTCGCTTCGTCAGCAATATCCACAGATACGCTTGATTTTCAACGGTAAATCTAACGGAAAAAATAAAGCTTGGCGAAAAATAATAGACGAGGTGTCGTGAGTGAAATATGTGTAGCTCATTTTCTTAATTTCATTTTAATTTCGTCTCGAATTTATCTCGAAAATTGAAAATTTTCTTGGAATCATTTGGTAGTTAATGAAATTCTTTAGTGAATTAACAGTTTTCTTTTAACTTTCTTACATTATATTTACAGTCTACATTTTTCGTAACATAATTATTATTTTTCTATGACAATAGTTTCATAAACAATTTTTAAGTATTTAGATTTTATAAAATTGAAGTTTGAGTATTATATTATATTTTATTATTATTCTGTTATTATAGTATTATTTATTTATACAATAAAAATGTTGAATCTTGGAATTAAAAATTTTTTTAATTCTTTTCTTCCCTTTCAAGATTGAAATTAGAGCCGGGGTGTCAGAATGAATTGAGAAAACTTGCGAAAAACGAGCTGAGACGAAAGCGTTGAGTAAAATGATCGTATAGTGAGATGGGAGTGGTGGTGAGATGAATCTTTAGGTGCCTGGAGATGTCGAAGATTTAGAAGAGGGCCTAATGTTCTCTAAAATCGAAGGAACTAATCAGTAAAGGTGCTGGAAGAAAGGTGTGGCCTCACCACCAAATTTAGCAGACCTTCTTATGTGATAAATGAGCTTCAGTGTTTACCTTCAAATTTTCGCCATATCCGATTTTCGACAAGAAACGAATTTTATGTAACGAAACTGTAATGATCCCTCGTTACTGTCTCCAACATCTGACGTCTCTATTTCTAGTCAGAGACTTTCAAAAACAAGTGTATCTCATTATAATTAAAATGATAAATTCCAAATATTTAATATCAAATTAAAAGTTTTAATTAATAAAGTAAAATATTTCCTTCGCGTATAAATAAATACTATGACTTGTAGTAACGCCTCACGCCTGCAAAATTGCAACCGGAAGGACGCTCAGGTAGAAAATATAGCGCTTTTATTTCTCGATATTAATTTATAAATTAAATATTTTCCCATTTAAAAAAAATTAATATTCTGTATCATACCATATATGGAATATTTTTCAGAAATTAAAATTAACAATTTAATGAAGTAAATCAATTTTGCATTAAAGGGATTAAAAAAGCGTTTAATTAGCTTTTAAACAAATGTTTTCAGAAATTAACTGTGCAAAAAGATAATTTTAAGGAATAAGAAAGAAAAAGTGTAAGGGACTAGTTTAAATTTTCTCTGATACGTGTGGGCGATCATGGGAAAGAGAACAATAGGGATGGGTGAGAAAGAGAAATAATCGGAGATAAAGGAGGTAGATATTATATCAGAGCTCGGAGAATCGAGGATCGAGTTACTAATTAAGACGCTGGGAGATCCTCGATTGTCTTCAAATCTGAGTATCTCTCGAGTGTTCAAGATTAAATCTGCCGATTCTTGTCAGCCATTAAGAACATGGGCGTCGACCCCCCAATAATCTGACATGAGATATACTGTTGGGTCTAAGCGACCTTCAGAAATGTAAAGAAACTTTTTTTTGTCCGAAACAATCTCAAGTTAACTTAAAAAACTAAAAGTGACTTTAACCAATTTGAAATTTATCAAATCTTAGTATATTTTTAAAAAAAGACGGAAAAATTTAACCGCACCCTTATTTTGCCTTTTTATTTTAATATTTTACCCCTCCCTCATTTGGGGGGTCGTATAAAATAGAGTATATATTATTTAAAGATCTAAAGCGAAATATAGGAAGGAGATATCCGATGGGGACCGGATGAATGGAGTCATGGGTTCTTGAAGAAGCTGGGGGCGGGGTAAGGTGGGTTAGGGGGAGGCAGACGCGTGGGTCCTCAGCTCCAAGAAGAGTAAGAGCCGATAATACGAAAGGGAGGAGGAATAACGTATACAGGACATGAAGCCATCAAAAAAGGATAAGACCCCCCGAATTTAATCAAGTTTAGTAATTTTTAATCTTTTTTTTTTTTTTTTTTTTGAAAATAAAATTGGAATTTACCTTCCGTTGATAGAAAAATAAAATACATTAAATCCAAAAAAGAAGAGACGATGTATAATTGACAAAAAGGAAGACAAAGTGAGAAGAAATGCTAAAACCCTGTATTTTACAGCCCTATATTATCTTGCATAAACGATTGCAATAAAAGAAGAAGCATTCAAAATTAGAGCTACAGTACTGTTTTGCAAGAGACTTTGAACGTTGGTATATGTATACCGACTCACGTGGAGGGTGTTCTTAGGACTTGGTCGAAGCCAGCCGAACTTGATTTACTGCCTCCGGACTGGCGAATAAACTGTATAGAGTGTAAAGACTATACAGTACATACTATATATACTTACATACTATATAGTATATTATAGAGGCCACGATTCTGGCCCTTTGTAGTTTGTACTTTAAAAACATGCACCCAGTCCACTGGCTACTCCACTCCACGTGGTGGAATACGAGAGGACGTTAGGCGGTATCCGGTGATGAAGAAGGAGATGAAGAAACTCAAGAAACCGAACCAGGAAGTCGAAATGCCAGTCGGCTAAGAAATAAGAATATGCAATGCATACGAAAAGAAGTGGACAAAGAAAAAGAATAAGAAAGGAATGAAAGATAAATAAACTCATTTATTTTTACTTAATTCAGATCGGCCTTTCAGTTCAATAATAATACGTTTGCAGCTTATTTTTTCCTCTGGGTATCTCGAGTCTTTGACAATCTTATTATATATTTTTCAGATGCTTAATAAACTTAATTGCGGTTATTCAAGTGTTATAAAGAACGAGACATTTTCTATGAAATTTATTGAACGTCGTGTAATCTTGAAAAGCTTTAAACGAGCTTGAGTCTGAGTCTTTATGCAATCTTTAATGACCTTGCAACCTTTTAAGAAATTTATTCTGTCATCATTTAACCATTAGTTGACTCTTTAGGGAATCTTATGTAATCTTAACAAATTCTATAATTTGAAGAACTTGCTTAATTATAGGATAATTTTAATTGACTCCTTATAACATTGCATAAGGATGTAAAAGTTTGCATAAGACATTCCGATGTCGTACAAGAACAAAAAGTTTTATCGAGCTGATAAATTGGTTCTTTCGACTTTTTATTATATATACTTATATTTCTTCTTCATTACATATATCTCGCTATTCTCGCTAATTAAAGTGTTTAGATTATTTGTAGAGTGTAACGCGTAACTGAGTTAGTAATTACAATAATACATCTTCTTATAGAATGAAAATAGAACTGAGAAGATGGATGACGAGAGTATAGTTGCTGATTTATGGGATACCCTATAGCCGCTGAGTGAGCAACAGTTACTGCCTCAGCAGCTAATGTAAATCTATCGCTGATTTACATTGAGAGGCACTAATTCAAAAGGAGGAGTAAAGAGTGACATGCAAACATGTATCTTCAACTAAAGAGGATTTTGACCCTCTACAATTTCTTCTCCGAATATCCAATCTTATATATCTATCTTCTAAACATAACTTTTTCTAAAGGATCTTATCTCCATTTCAAAAGATTCTTAACTCTCGATATTTCCTTGTTGACGTTTCGCAGGTCTCTTTCAAATCTCAAGAATCGGAAACCATGAGAAGTTTTATAATTGTGATTTCCGGGCGTAAAAAGGCCCCGGAAATGAAGCGGTTTCGAGTAGCACTTGAATCTGGTCGATGGTCCTTGAATCGTTTTTATTTTTGGTTTCCCAAAGAAAAATGGGACTCTTTGAGTATAATAAGAGGAAAGGAAAAGAAGTGTGTGTCTGAGGCGAAATCGCGAAAGAGAATGGTGAAGTAAAGAAGAAAGAAAAATAGAAAGGCAGAGGAAGAAGAAGCGAGGTCCAGTGCATTCGTTCCCAGGCTTCGACCGTTGCATCCGATCGTATCTCGGCAAGGATTTATCGTTTGGTAAATCATTTAGTCGCTGCCAAGCTGCCGGCGGCAAGGGGGAAAGAACCAAAGATGCACTCGAGTTTCTTCTTTCTTCTTCCGTTTTCGCTACTTCTCCTCCTCCTTCAAGTACTTACACCCCTTTTCGACTCCTTCTTCACTTCGCAGACAAGAAGACAAGAAGACAAGAGGGAAAAAAGGTGGAGGATGAGGGGGAGGAGGACTAATAAGAAAAAGAGCCCTGTTTACAATTCGATACTGGTTTATGTACTCATGCTCGGGGGGCGATGTAGAAAAAAAGTGAAGACAAAAAGGAGAGGAATAATAGAACCAAAAGAATACGTGTGAATATAATTTCGTCCCTTTAGGGTTTAGGATATACAGCAGTCATTTTCTGTACTTCAGAAACGAAAAAAGTTGTAAAGACGAATGAAGAAGAAGTAAGAAGTTAGGAGAACAATAAATTACAACAATAAGTGGGAACAAGAGGAAGGATAACGAGGCTTCGAAAAAGACAATCACATCCGACCTGAATTTGGATGAAGATCCTCTTCCAATTTATCCCTTTGCGTCTTCCTTTTAAGAAAAAGAAGTAAGTGAAGCTCGAAGTGAAGAATAAAGTGAGCATTTGCAAGTCAATGCAATTTTGCTTCTTCCAAGGAAGGTCAAAGGATTGAAAAGATATACAAATTTTTAAAAGATACAGATTTTTATCTTCTTTAGAAGAAAGAGAAAAGGATTAGAGACTGTTGCTTCTTGAAGATGAAAGTGAAGAAGGTCAAAGATGCAAGAAAGGATTGTTTTGAAATCAATGCATTCTTTTAAATTTTTAAAGTCCATTTGTGAGATTTGCATGTAGACTCCATTATATGAAAAAAAAAAGAAAAAAAAAAAGGAATAAATTAGAATAGAAATGAATCTATCCCGTTCCTTTTAATTTTCTCCAAGTCGGTTTCTTGTTCTTGAAGAATCTAAAGATTAGATCCGCCCTTTTAGAAACTTTAACCTATCGACTCTCCCACTCAAAATCGATGGATATATTCCTTAACGGTAACAAAATTATGAAAATGAATCGTCTCAAACGCAACACCGGGCCAAAATTGAAGTCCTAAATTAAGATTAAGAAATGGGAATCGACGAAATGACATACAATTTGCCACGAGTTTCTCCCATGAATATAGGTTCTATATGGCGCCTGTAATCGGGGAATTAATTTGGACTGGTGAGTCTCCAACTTTGAGTTAAGAGGGCTCGTGGCCTCTTGAAAGGAACATCCGGTACTTTCCGACACTTTCGCAAACTCACGAGCGACAAGGAAACTGTAATTTTCTTCTTCCTGGACCCACTTCGGCCCCTCCTAGATTTCTGGAGTCACTTATCTGTGAATGATCGATTTTTGAAATCGTTTAGAAGAGAGAAAAAACTTATTCTGTGACAGTCAGAATTCAGGATATAAATCTCTCTGTTATTGTTTTTTTCCATTATAAGAAATATAAATATATTTTATTAAGCAACAAAATATAAATCATACTGTATTCTAGGTACATAAATATAGCTTTTACTTATTTAATTGAATTAAAACTTTTATAATTGAATATAAGAAGAAATGAAACTGGATTGCAGTCAAAGAAAAACTCAAGAAATTTATTGGCGCTTGAATAATTTGTAAGCGTGACCTTCCATCGAAAACCGCAAATCATCTTTTATGTGAAGATCTTCATACAAATCTATATTATATACACTTTTGCGTCAATGCATTCGTCGTCACGCAATTTAAATCTCATCCTCCTTTTCCTTTCTCCCAAAACTCAATTAATCTTTTTAGATTGCATGCCTGGCAATGCAAGTTATTCTTATTATTGAGTTTATACTAAAAAACTCTCCTTGTATGACATTTCTTCTTCGATCGATATAATATAATTGTTTTTTTTTCTTTAGAATTTCAGTAGATATTTTTGGTTCGTAATTTATTGCATTCTCCCTTTGAATTTCGCTCAATTTCATTAAAATTTTTGAAATTCAAAACTTCGAATACATCACTCGCTGTATTTTATATATGTTATTAGTATTCCTGTTTTGGGCATTAACGCCTCCTGAAGTTAAGAAGAAAAGGGATGAAAGTGAAAGAAGTACCAGTGCCGCGAGGGACGCATTCACTAATTATGCAAAATAAATAAAGGCACGCGTACATTCTTGCGCTTCTGTTTTCTTCTCTATATTTTTGTTGATTGTGAGACGCACGCGATTTCAAGGGACCGGCAATTACCGATCTCACGCGGTAAGAAAATTCGCCTTGCTCGTCGCTTCTTAGACCCTTCGCAAATCGAGTCTGACTTTTTTTGGATCCTCCTGGGCCAAACGAATATAACATAGAGAGAAGATGAAACACATGAAGAAAGTGTATTCAAAAATACTGCAAAATTAGGCTTCAGTTGCTCCTAGCAATCTGATTTCTTGTGCGAAAGTTTTATTCAACTCTTTTCACCCTTAAGCAATCTTAACAATCTTTATTCTGCCTTTCCCAACTTTTATATTACATATATGTACTTTCATATTTTGTGGTCTGAAAAATGATATAGGAAAAAGTCTTCCTTTGTTCTAAAACAGACAAGAACCAAAATTTCCTGGTAAAAAGTAGTTCTATTAATGCAAAAAATGACCCGCCAAAGTTTCAACAACTCTAAGAATTTGGATATCATGTAAAAACTATTAATCAATTTAAAAATATTCAGTAAGCTTCAAAGAATCCAGAAATAAACTTAGTCTTTAATAAATGATATAATTAGATGATGCAAGGAGATAGTTTACCTTGATACTTTTCAGCGATAGTTTATTTCGAACGACGTAATTTCAATTTCTGCGAGAAACATTCCCCAAGATTTTGAATCATGTTACATAAAACTTGTTTCCACGTACGTTACATATATTAATGCATTTTCTCTCAGATGTGTAGCAAGTTATGGTGTCTCACGAAACCACATTCGAGTTTTATGTCATCATAAATGACACGTTATTAAAAATCTCGACTCTAAAGTCTATTTGCAAATTTGTACACTTTAAATTGAATATGTAATTCTCTAATGATATATCCCAGGGAAAGTATATCTGGGATTGATAGAAAGTAGAGTAAATTGGAAGGAGTATATAATTTTCAAATTATCAAGCTTTATGATTGTTTCTCGTTTTCCAAGTAATCCATTGTTGAACAATTATAATTTTTTCATTGAACATAAAATGATCCATGTGCAGTGATTAATTTCCTGGAGGGGAGTAGATACAATTTTCGATCAAGGTAAAAGTTTATTTGACTCTCGGATAAATTTATTTTGAAAGAGGAAGACAATTTGCTAGGCCTTTAGTTAGTTTGGAGCGCCTCGGCGGGAGCGTATCGACGAGCCTTTAAACTTTATGTCCAATCTATATAGGAAGGTGCTTGAATTTCGCTGGAACCAAGTCTGAAATTAGTATTCATTAGAGGTCCACGTGAGATTTTTCGACGAGTCACGTGGAAATAATTAAGGTAAGTGAGGGGTCCGAGTTCGCGGTTCGACTTGGTCGACTAATGGCCGTTGGCCTCCACTCATCCTTTTTCTTTATCCTTTTTACAACATCCTTCTTCATACACTGACTTCGTTACTCATCAGAACAAATTTCCCACTATCAAAATATAATGATTAGCAAAATATAAATAATAAGGGGTTCAATAATCTTTCAATCTTCCTTCCTTTTTTAAATTAGCTCCATTCTCGTGGACAGGTCTATATTTTCCTTTGGGTAGGTTGTTTCCAGGAAAAAATTTAATCTTCAAATTTGAAAAATTCATCTTGGAATCAACAATAATTTGGATTTTTCCAAAGCAATCATATTTGGCCTTCTTTTTAGATCTTATATTTTTTTCTATTTGTAGAAATTTCTTTTCTTTTTTTTAGAGCTCTTCATCACTTTCTGGGTTTCTTTTATTTTCGTGGCGTCTGTTTCTTTTGCGAAATTAAAGATTTGTTTTGGATTTGTGAATTCGGCCTTTGTCCAATTAAATTCACGATAAGTTCTGCGGTTGGTCTGGGTTTTTGAAACGACTTCGTTAGACTAGCCATAAAATTCATCGGTTCGTCGACAAACGAAGGCCGTGGAAGTTCCAAAAGACAGGTGCCGCCAAGGAGTCGTAGATCACAAGATATGAGAATCCTCCTGTCCCTCTCGCCCCGGAAAATGTTTCCATAATCATGTCGACCTTCCACACACGCGCCGGCTTCAGAAACTCTCGTGCCACATTCGGCTCTTTGAAGTCAATTTCGCATAAATACCCACCTCGAAGAAAGCAAATTTCTGTGGCTTATTTGTGTTCCTTCACCGTTAGATTACGGCTTCCTGTATCTAACAGAAACTCTATCTAATCTTTACATTTTGATAATAATGCATGTTCTAATCATTAGGAAATGAAAAAAAAAAACGGATTAGATATAAATAATTGATACTCATTAGGAACATATTCACGCGATTAATCTCTCGTCTTTGCAATCCTTTTGCTAAGAAGATTCAAAGAATTCTAAATAATCTCAAATCAAATGATTTAAGATATCAAAAGTATGCAAAATCATTCAGAATTTTCAATTTTTTCAATATAAAAACTTGTAATTTCTTGTTTAATTTCAGGAATCTCAAAAAGTTTCATAAAATTATTTAAAAACCCTTTAATATTTTACAAAGTCGTAAGATTTTTTGAATTCCTTAAATGTTCTTAAAATTACTTAATTGTAATTACTTAATTGTAAAATCCATTAAAATTCCTTAAAATTCCACAAAATATAGTCAGACTGGTAAAAATTGTTTAAAATTCCATGCAATTTCATGAAATCCTATCACATCTTATTAACTCTCTAAAAATATTCAAAAATCCAATAACATTTCTTAAAATCCCTTAAAATTTCCTAATATAAGTTAAAATCTCTTTAAATTTCTTTAAATTTCTGCAGATGCCAATAAGTTTCGTAGAATCCCTGAAAGGTCTTTAAAATTACTTGATATTCCCTAAAATATCGAAAAATCACAAAAAATTTAATTGTTTTGAGAAAATAATACGAAGATAGTTTTAAAATTCGGCACATTTTCGAGACATATAGTAAACATTTGTTTAGATATAGGATAACTGTAAATTACAGATTTTCGAAGATTGACTTCTAAATTTCAAAGTATAAATAACTGGTTCCTGATTGAAGAATGAGAAGATAACTAAGAAATTGAATGATTAAAATTCTATGAGTGTCTATATATTATTGCAAAAGTTTGTTTCTGTCTGGCAACTCCTGGGAATGGAGATGTTTTATCTGTTGAGAATAATGATACACGTTCTTTAGACACGCGCTCGCGCCTGCAGCTTCCGCAGTGCAAGTTACTGCGAACCGGTCTGATTTTTTTACAACTTGTTGCCGAGAATCGAAATCAAACGGGTCGATGCCGAATCCTTCTTATAAGAACTAAAACGAAAGTTCAATTTGATTTAGTACCTTTGAAATGGAAAAATGTTCAAGATATGTTTAAAGAACATCATATTATATAATTCGAAACATTAGTTTTATTTGTAAGCAGACACTTTAAATTTTCCAGCTTGGAAGCATTAAAAGTTGGCCTTTTCTCTACTAAAAATCAAACACAATTGGAAGTTTTCCCAATTACAAGTAAACGGGATTTTTAATTTTCAAATATAGAAGCAATAAGAGTTAATATTTGAAAAAACTCCAAACATTATAGAAAATGGAAAATGTCCATTTTTGGAAGCATATACAACTGAAATAAACTCAACAATTACTTCGAAGTTAAGGCATTTAAATTCTATTACTTTTACAGGCGTATAATTTTGCAGGCATCTTCAATAGAACATGAAGTTGAAAGTGAATTCTGAGATGTAATAAAATATACGAATGTAGACTCATTTTCTCCCCTTATGAACTCGTGTTGGTAATTTTCGATTTTATAACCGCCTTAAATTCCCTCGATTTTTACGCATCATTTTCTCGAATTTTTCCTTTTTTCATTGCTTATTACACTCTTGGGTTCCTCTGGTATATATAGAACTTGTGCACGATCGGTTGCTCGTTAACCGTTGCACCTGTATACGCGTGCGACGCCTCAACTGAGTCGAATTTTTCATTTAGAACCCCACCCCCTTTCAGGAAGGGCTCCCTTTCTGACCTCTTTTTGTTTTTGACTGTAGCTATAGTTTTCCTCATGGAGGTTGGGCTTAATTGAATTTGAAGCTCGAATTTATGGATTCTGGGGAAAAGAGAATAATAGAAAAAAGAAAGATAAATATTGGGGGATGCAACAGGTGAATTAGATTTAGTAGGTGTAAATCGTCTGGTAACTAAGTTATTTCCAGAAGAGGATTTTTCCTCAGATAAGGGACCAAAAAAATTGGAAATAGCGAACGTTAGTTCCAAATTACAAAACTATTAGGACCTTAGAATTTTTAAGGATCAAAGGTAAAACAGGCAGTTGAATTTTCGAATTTGGGAGCAAACATGACAGAATTTATCTCCAAAGAATCAAAATGTCGATTATGCCTTAAAATAAAGTAGAAAATCAGAGAAGATTCCTCTTAAATTGAATATTTTACCCCAACATATCTAAGTAGTACCTAATTAATGGCTTTCAACTTTAATGACTGCCTCATTACTTCCAAGTTACTACCTCTAATCATTCAAGATTTGAAACAGGTCCATCACTCAATTAAGCCTACAATATACGATTATTGTCGAATCCATGAAAGGATTACATAAGATATCAACATATCACAGCGGACAGTTTTAGAAATAGTCATAACTGTCAGTGTCATTAGAGATGATGACTCGCTGAGGCTGACAAGATCGATTAGCTCACCATATCCGTGAGTGGGACACATTTTGTCGTGTGCGTTTCCTCACAGCATCGGCACATGACTTTCGAGTGGCACGCGCACACTGAGGTCCTTGGAGGGGATGAAATCGTGGCCGGTTGGGCACGCTCCTCGATTCTTGAATGCCGAAGAAGTTATACACACACTACTATCCATATACAGATACATATTTACCTTCTATTTATAGTAAGTCGTTTAAAGTTACAATATACTAGCAACATTACAATATACATAAAAAATATTGATCTTGTCTTGAAAGTAGTATATAATTCATGTCGAGACTCTCGCAATGCCGGGCAAGATCAAGAAATTCTCGTAAATTTCTTGACTGCTAAAAATTGTAGCAATACAGGTTTTTAGTTGAAATTTTTCAAGTTTGAAGCAATAACGCAGTTGTTGAATTTTCCAGCAGTTTGTGTTTTCCAATTCTATATTTGACTTTTTTTCATTTAGAAAAAAAGCAAAATGAAAATTTACAAAATTGGAAGCAATTACAGTTGAAAGAAGAAGAATCTTCCCAGAATGTTTCCCAAAGAAATTGGGGAACATTGTATTCTACGAACCAGAGCATCATGGCAAAATAGTATCGTTTTGACACGTGTACGAATTAAAAGTTATTATCCTATAATAGTCTCGGGCGCCGTATCAATTATCCACGAAGGAGCGAGCCGTAAAGGGAAAAAGAGAGCGAGAGAGACAAGAAAGTCGTGTCTTTCGTCGGCCTTTTAGGAGTTGAACTGCCGGCCGGTGGAACATGAAATGAAACTCTATGCACCTGCCACCCTCCTTTTCACCTCGTCTCTCCACGTGCTACTCTTCATCTCTGTCTTTCTTTCTTTAATTTCGTTTTTTCGATTCAGTATCCTTTTTTCTCCCACAACACCCCCTTCTGCCTCCCATCTTTGCCAAGCACACCCCACCATCTCACCTCTTCCACTTACTTGGCCCGATGGCAAAAAATACGATCAAAGGTGCGAGCCAAGTTACATACATGTGTATTGTGACTTCTTGAGAGGACCCAGAGATGCCAAAATGCGAAAGTCGGATTTTTATATTTGTAGTTCGTTGTGACGACACAAATTACCGATTGAGCCAATAATTACATTCCCTGAGATCATTTGTACAGTAATTACAACATCGCGATGAAATTTGTGGAAATAATGGAAAATAATAACAGGACACGTCTGTCTGGTGTTAAAATTCAAATAAATTTTTTTAAATATTGCAAAAACTAGTTTTTTGAAATTAATATTGGAAAATAATACAGAGATGTACTGCAATATATTTTTTATCATTTTTGGAAATTTTATTGCAATATTGTGTGGAGAATTTGAGTTTTCCCCACTTGGAAATTTTTTGAAAATAACAAAAGGGGCAACCAGTAGGCTCCAAAGCCTCTAGAGAGCCAATATTTAAAAATGGCTAAGCAAGGCAATTTCCACATGGGATACCCTTAAAAAAATGTTAAAAGTTGGATTTTTATTGCTTTTTCCAAGTTGAAATCAACAACAGTTCAATTTTTCCAAATGAGAACCTCTACATAGTTGGATTTGTCCAACTTTAAATTTCAGTAGTTTGAGTTTTCCAACTTGAAAGCAAAACCAGTTAAAAGATTTCATCTAGAAGTTCTGAATAATTTAGTTTTCCATGTATTTAAATCAACTGATACTTTGTAATAAAATTTTAATTGTAATTGTGCATACGGCGTATAATTATAAGGCATAAAGGCGTAAAATTTAATTGATAGCTATAACTGGTATTTGGACAACAGACAGAATATAATCAATCATAATTTGCTCTAATTTGTATCTAAAACAAGAAGTCAGATACAATTCTTCACGGTTCAATTCAAAATTTAACTTCAGAAGAAAAAATGTCATAAATAATTGAAATAATTAAGAAAGATTTCAATATTAAAATTTACCAATAGAATTCGAAGATAAAGAACAAATAGTGGTGAAGATTCTGTTAATCAAGCAACCATGACTCAGAGGGTGTAATATTGGTTGCCTACTTCCAGGGATATGCGACCAAGAATTCATTTTTTTAGCCATTCAATAATCTTTTTTATCTTTCTTCAATTAATATTAAATGACGTAATAAGTTTGAGGGAAAAGTTCAAAGCGAAAGGAAGGTCGTCAACTTGTCGTTATATTTACGTCGCATCTAATTTGTTCATAGCTTAACTATCGATCGTTTATAATAAGGTCAAAGACTTTTATTCTGTCTAATGAAATTAACGACTGTTCACTTGAAGGATCGATTAAGGACTTGATATTTCTAAATTAATTTTTTATCAATTTGTGCCCGATTAATTTCTTTAAGAAATTTTAAGTTTCGTGCGGACTTATAAGTCGAAAAAAATTACTCTGATTTCAAACTCGAAAATTCAAATTAAAATTGAATTAAGTTAAATTTCCAATTGTAGAATTGGAATTTCCTGTAATACCTCAAATCTTACGAAAATCAAACTGAGCTTACTTCCGGTATGCAAAACTCCTAATTTGAAAATTTTTTTCATATAACTATTAATGAAGCACACTTATAAAACTAATATACTGGCCTAATGAATAAATTTACTCTCCATCGTATGGAAATAAGCATATCGGCTGTTGGAAAGTAAATAACCCAGAAGATGCAAAATGACTTTCTATAAGTAATGACTATATATTGGCAGCAAATGACGCAACTTATTATAAATGAATACTGCATAATTACAGTGAAAAAATTTAGGAAAATGCACACGCCAAAATCGAACATAGTTTCGCATAATTAACTCGGTTATATGTTAACTTGTCATGTCGATATACGGTTTAGGGGCTCTCCCTCGTATGGAACGGAAATAGTGGGAAATAAATGAGTGCGAAATCGTGTTTACATAATGATAATCACGCGAGATAAATAAATGATAAAAGTTATGCAATTATAGTTAAAAATGTTATCTATTTACTCACTCAAGTAGTATAACCTGAATATCTAGCCTGAATATTATTTTAATTAGACGCTAAAGTAGAATATATATTCGAAAAAATAAACGAAAGGATTTATTTTATAGCTGTATTGTAGAGAGATATAATTGCATTGTTAATCATTTTCTGTCAGAAAAATGTCAAGTTCGTCGTAAGTAGGTGTGCGTTATATAAACTTAATGGGAATATTTATCATTGACATTAAACTCACGCTGTTAAAGTGAAAGTGTTTTTCTATTTTTCAAACCGGGTTTCAAGAGAACTTTCCAAAAATCATTCCTGAAAAGTCAAATATGATTTATATGAATTGAAAAGCCTAAAAAGTTTTGTAAATATATTTTTTGGATGATTTTTAAATACCAGTGCTTTAAGATAGACTAATTTAGTTTTTTTTTCAGACTATCTAACTGCAAAGGTCGTTTCATTGAAAAAGAATATAACGACGCAGAATTATTAATATATACTATTGAAGAATTCGAGGAAAAAAGACGACGATGAATTTCCCAATAACATTCATTTATCAGTGGAATCGGTTTGCCAAGCAATTAGAGGCATGAAACTGGTGTTACGTGTTGATTTTTAATTTAACTAATATTTGTACAAACACGATATATACGCTATGTTTTTCCACTCGCCATACATCAATTTCCAACGCTCCACTTTCCACCATCACGATGCTTTGTAGTGATCGTTTATACTCGCCATGTAAAGTGAATTCCAGTCTGGGGTAATTGTTTCCTTACCCATGAAATCGACTGACCGTTACATTAATTTATTGTAGCGAAACTTATTAAAGGAGTCAATTCACTACATTGTTGCTAAACCCCTTTTAATTGAATTTATTACTTAAAGATATCTGCGAGAGAATCTCCGTCACATAAATATCTGAATAAAAGGCCGTAAGTTGGAGAATCCTTGGAGACTTTTAAATTGGAAAAATGTATCACGCGGTTGTTTTCAAGTTTGAAAATTAAATTAGGTATTTTAAAATATTTAATAAGATTTCATAGTATTTTGAATAATGTTACGAAATTTAAAAGAATTTTAGGAAATTTATGTGATGGATTTTCAGAAATTTTACGGGACTGCATGAGATTTCATGGGATTTTAATTTATTTGACGATATTTTGTGGGATGTTACGATACTTATTGGGATATTAACTAATTTTAAGAACTTTTAAAGAACTCGAGGAATTTTACGAGATATCTTTGAATTTTTAAGAATTTCAAGATATTTAATGAGATTTCACAGAATTTTGAGTAATTTTTAAAGACTTAACGATATTTTAAGGATTGTGGAATATTAAAGAAAATCAAGGAATATCAAGTGACTTTACGAAATTTAAAGGAATTTCGCTAGATTTTGTAAGACATTAATTTAAAAATAATTTTATAAAACTTATTAAAATTCTTGAAATTGGACAAGGAATTACAAGTCTTTATATTCCAAAATTTATAAATCAAGAAGAATTTAAGAATCGAGAATCAAGAATCTCGATCGATCTCGACTTTTCTTAACAAATTCAAAGCTCTCGAAATGCATGTGTTAACAAAGTTCAACCTTTAATTTCCTAATAACTTTTACTCCCTAGGGAGTAAGAATTAAAACTTTAGCCCCGATTCATGAAAAAATGTTGAAATCGTGCAACTATTATATTACAAAAAGTATCATATATGTGCCATTTTATCCTCAACGATGAAAGTAGGAAATTACACGAAGGGATAGTGTTTTCCCAGTTCTGTAGCATTAGGTTTCTTTCATCAAGCCATGCCGTTATAATCGTCGCTAATGGGAATCACTTTTGATTGCAACGTGAGAAAAAGTAGTCGTTATAGTTTTCTGCAGACCTGCTGCCTTACAAATTGCAAATGCAATCGCTCTTGTATCTTTAATCTTCATTCAAAAAGTCTACTAAATAATTTGCATTTAAAATGAAAAGAATTTATATTACAGTAAAATACAAAATATGCTTTTATCCTGGTTACAAGTTCAATTTTGATGAGTTAACTGCGTAAGAAACTTGCCGGAAATTAATAATGTCCTTTATGCGGAAATCGTTTACCAAAAGTTTTATGTCTTCCGATCCCTGCAATTATTCCTAAATGGCTTATTTAGCCTCCATGTGTTTGCATAACTAACGAAGAACTAATGACCGTTATGACACACTTGGCATACCAACTTCCAGGTATCTTTGTTTCTTCAAGTAGTACATACATTTCTTATAAACATTATATACAATGTTGCATATTTCTCATTCTCTGTTTTTTTTTTTTTTTGAAGATGTTACTTTCCATATTTTATGTAATTATTCAACAGCATTCTTTTATATGATAAATGCAGTCAGTCACAATTATGGTAATCAACGATTTTTTTATCGAAACCTACACTACTTACTATCAGTGTTTCACATTTATGTTAAAGTGGATTCCGGAGAATTCTACAATCAAAGGAAATAATGGTCCAGATTCTGATGAGGACTAATTTCAAACTTAAATATCGAGCTTTAAAATAGTCTTGCATTAGAAATGAGTTGGCTTGAAAGAAAGTTTATTAAAAATGCATTCCATTATCGAGATCGTCAATCTCTATTGTTCAGTTAACTCAGTAGTTAATCAGTGGTCACGTTTTTTGATCGAGATTAGTCACTCTTGACATGTTCGATTCCAATCGACGAGATCTGCGGTGAAAGGTTGTCTTGTCTCGATTGAGTTGCGAATTAAATGGGGTGTTTCGGTTTCGCAGGGCTGCCAACACAAGTGCACGCGTGCCACTACGTGTAGGCTTAAGCCCGCGAAAACATCACGAAACGTCGAATCACATTTCTCTCTCTGTCTGATGGCGTGGGACAAAGTATGGGGTTTAGAAAGACCCCATATCCATATATATGAGCCGCAACTTACGAACTCGCTACAGTTTTCTTTTTCACCTGTGCGAGTGCCTTCCATCAAATAATTTTGGATAAAAGTTCGTTTTATTTTATTATTTATTGAAATTTAAACTGAATTATTAGTTTAGGATTGACTAGGTCTGAAGAAAATTCACAGATTAATTCAAATTAGAGTTAGTTGGCTTCTTCAAAAGAAAGATTATTTGGTCATTAGTTAGACCTGGTCAAAAATGTCCAAAGACGGTTTCAACTTGTTTGAAACTGGTTTTAATTTGATTCAAAGTGATTCAAACTTTTCCGAAACTTGGAAATTATTTAAAGTTGTGCAAAACTTTTCAAACCAATTGAAACATGTCCAACATCAGTTCAACTTATTCCAAACTATTCTTAAATAGTCTAAAAGTAATTTTACGCTCTCTGCAAAATGATTTAACTTCTCAAAAATAATATTTCTTGATCATTTTCATCGTTCTATTTTCAATTATGAAACAATAATTGAAAGTGAGCAGCCAACAAAATTTTTTAACGATAATTATCATGATGATAGAGAGCGATGGGAAATTTCCCAAGAAATTCGAAGGCCAGTGGACCGAATCATGGACACAGAGGATTTTTTATTCTTCTGAACTTGCTGTTGGTTTTCATTGAACTTAGTGAAGGAATACAAGATTGGGGAGTACTTAAGGGATCACAATTTGGACGTGCTCCTCTTCTGGAAAGATATGCATGGAATTCTTTGGACTTTGCTTACCCAGACCAAGCAAGCCGACAATTGGCTATCCAAAAAGGTGATTTTGTACCAGAAAACTCACTTCCGGTAGGAATAGAAATCTGGAGAAACAAACTTTTCGTCACGGTGCCTAGATGGCGAGCTGGTAAGTCTTTAAAAGTATTATATTAAAACACTAATAATTAAAATTAATATAGATAAGCGTAAAGAAAACGATAAGGTACGTTTATCTACTGGGTAAAATGCATTTTCTCACAAAATTATTAGAAAGCAGTTTTAACATGTCCCAATCAGAAAACAATGAAAAATCAGGAGAACATCCCAAAAATCAGTCAATTCAAGACTACGGATGATCGATCAGAGAAAAGAATAGTGAGGTGGGCCGGAAGTCTGAGGGTCGTAGGTTCCACCCTCGAATCTCGTCTGGGCGACTTCCGGCTCGCGACAAGAAACGCCGAAAATCGCGAGAGTTGATGTCTGAATAGAAATTCGCTTATGCCTACCTACCAATATGAATCCACTGCTACCCCGCGGCTGAATGGGCTCATTCAATCCTGTTTCTTCAGCAATTTTTTTTTATTCTGTGTGTTTGTACTTTATTGTATGTGTTGGCGCGCGCCAGTGCATTGTGGGCCCCTTGTCGGACACGCAGAATGACGGCGGACGACGGCGGACGACGGCGGTACGCAATGTACGATCTTCTGGATCGGCACCTTTTCCTTTTCTCGTGTAACCCCCCAACAGGGTTAGAGAGTTCTCTCGGTGGGTCCTTCCATTTTTTTTTCTTTTTTTTTTTTTGTTCACGAATGAGTTTCCGAAGCGCGCCACGCCACCCCATCTATTGTCTAGAGGCAGGTTTTGTGTGGGCTGCCGGTGCTGTCCCATTCTTCCATAAACGTCAGGTTCCAGACGCAAAATCCCTCTTCTTCGTTCACTGAACTCGCGAATTTCGAGTGAAAAAGAAATCTTGAACGCGGAATTAAAAGTTGAGAAAGCTTGATTGATTCGAGATTTAAGGAGTTTAAGAGATTTTTGACTAGGTTCAACCAGTGCAGTATGATCTGGTTTGATAAATCAGTATGACTGGTTTGACTGGTTCATGAATTATTTTAATATTTTTCAAAGTAATTGAGTTCAATTTCGGAACAGCTAAAAGTTATAAACGAGAATCTTGTGCTTAGCGAGATAACACGAGACGAGTATTCTCGTTATTACCAGGTAATAATTACCATGCTAATATATGTTTAGGATTGAAGATATATTTTTGGGATCGAAAAACGTCATAAATTGTTTAAAGCAGTTGCAACTGCAGAAAGCATGAAATTGACATTTTTACAAATATTTACTCTAAAATAACTGCGGAAAAATGAAAAGTGGTAAATCGTGTTAGTTAATTTTAGAATTTTAATTTCAGCAAGAACAAAAGGTACTTATGCCTGATTGCACTATCCTAAAACTTAAAGCTGTATTTCTAGCCAATCAGACTGTCATTAAAATTCAAGTAGGACTTTTGGTTTATAATCTATCTAGCTTCAGCCGAGTCTGTTATCATTATTATATCAGAAGTCGTTATTGCTTCCTTGATACACTACTGCATTTTGACTAGATATTATACCAAAAACACAGCCACTTATAAGTAAATTCTCGATTCATTCTCAATTCAATTTTCCAATCGACTCAACTGAATGCAGCATTTTTAAATAGGGATTGAAGTCATTATAAACAGTCGTAAAATTTAATGAGTACGTTGAGCCCCCCTTTCTTTTCCTAACGACGTAATTTCCAATAAATTTCATTGACTTTATGATACAACATATCTTTCAATATAATGTTATCACTAATCTTGAAACATAGTCTAAATCTCTTTAACAATAATATTTAATAATACTTTTTAATTATCCGAAATTGCAACAATATTTCCCGAATTTTCGAAATTACCAATAGAAGAATTGTTTTATATTATTTTTGCGAAAGCACAGCTAATTTAAGAAAGTGGATTGAATTGTTGACACAGGTGTCTTGATCGTCACGCTATGTCAGCAGCTCTAAAATTATATGTATCGAGCATAATGATCCTGTCAGTAAAATTACTAGATCCAATACGTAAACACCTCCCAGAACCAAGACCAGTTTCTATAAACTTAATATACTTCATTCATATTGTATTCAAATACCAGTCGCCCGAAAATTTTTTTCCCCAACTTGTTACTCGTAATGGACATATATCTTTTAATAAATTAAAGTTTTCGCGATAAGAAACAAACCGGAAACCTAATCTTAATTGAAAACCATAAGCTTGGCATGAAATAGTACAGAGAAAAATGTTATATGATTTTTTTGACAGGTATACCAGCGACCTTAAATTACATTTCACTAGACACAAATCCCAGCGGATCACCAAAATTAACTCCTTATCCCAACTGGGCCCAAAATACGGCCGGAGCCTGTGGTAGTGGACTCACGACTGTTTATAGGTAGAAAAACTCGAAATTAATTTTTTAATTTGAATTCAAATTAAAGGCATTTAAATGACTGTAATATTTTCAAATCCCCTTTTAATATTACAGGATTCATGCAGATGCATGTGACAGACTTTGGGTTTTGGACACAGGAACTATTGGAATAGGTAACACAACTGTCCAAGCTTGTCCATACACCATCAACGTTTTTGATCTGACAACTGATAAACTCCTGAGACAATATAAACTTCGACCCGACGATATTAATCAGGTCCGTTTTTGAGAGAATAAATTAAAACGCTTCATAAAAATAAAGGTAGCCTTTCGAGCTGTAGATGGTCGCTTTTATATTTTCTATACATGACTTCCACGTGAAATTCAAATTAAAAATTGTCTATCTGCTCTATTTATGCAACAGGACCTTGAAAATAAGTTCCAAGGGATTTGTAAACCAGAACTTTTATTTATTTTTTTATCTTTCTAGAATACTTTTATAGCAAACATCGCAGTGGATCTTGGAAAAAATGGTTGTGATGATGCATTCGCCTATATGTCGGATGAACTCGGTTATGGATTGATAGTGTATTCTTGGGCCCTAAATAAATCTTGGCGAGTGACCCATGGTTACTTTATGCCGGACCCCTTGCTTGGTGATTATAACATCGGAGGACTTAATTTCCAATGGAGTGAGGAGGGTATTTTTGGTATGAGCCTGTCGCCCTTGGCCGCTGATGGCTACAGGACTCTCTTTTTCCATCCTCTAACCAGTAATCGGGAATTCGCAGTATCAACCAAAATTCTTAGAGACGAACAGCTGGCCCTCGATAGTTATCACGCCTTTCAGGTAATATAATTAGTCTAAACCCTTCGACACCTTAGCTCTGATTTACGAGATTTTAAATCTTTTTCGGCATATTGACTTTAATTCACTTCACGGAAGTGTCAAAATTCTGAATCGAGATTAAAAGTTGCTCTGAAATATAAATTCATAAATAGAAAATATATCAAAAGAATATTCGATCAGAATAATTTTTCTTCAAAAGGCTCTTCCTGAACGAGGTCCACTTACACATTCTACATCTGAAATCATGGATGAAAATGGACTTCAATTCTTTAATTTAATCGATCAAAATGCCGTTGGATGTTGGAATTCAATTCTGCCTTACAGTCCAGTCAATCAAGCAATAGTTGCTAGGCATGACGAGGCTTTGATATTCCCTGCGGATGTCAAGGTAATTAATTACCTATTTAATTAATTTAATAGGATAAGGTATTAAAATTATTAATTTCAGTATCTATTATTAAAATAAAATAAGATACTTTCTAAAATTTACTTTCACTTTCAAGACATGTCTTCATTTATCTATTAGGATAACTGCTATATTTATATATAAAAAAAAAAAACAGTAAGGACACGACACTCAACAGGTTTGAATGAAATCAGATAATTCTAAAATAGTGCACACGAATGATTTCTAATATAAGGTTACTTAATATGCGGGCGAACTAATAAATCAAATAAGCAAAGTTTGCAACATTCTAATTCTAATTACCAATTTCTGAAGTCATATTGAGTGGAGAAAGAGGGCGATGCAAATCAAATTTCGAACAGGAAAAGAATCTAGTAGAAGTAGTTACGTTTTACGAGAAATGATCCATTCACTTCCAGTCTAATGGTTGAGATTGGACTCGGAGTAATGGAATCAATTCCTGAATTGAGATGGAAATGAATCTCGTTTTAAGAGTAAAAATGGAAAAAGGATACATAAAAAATCTTGAAGAGAAAGTGAGTAAGGAAAGTGAGAAAATGTGCAGTATTTTTTTTAATTTCACACGTTTCAAAAATTTTTCTTCATCGCCGTTCTGTTAAATTTTAAAATAGCTATGATCATTTTTAATATTATTTCAAATTTTTTAAGGCAATTATTATTAATTTAACAAAGGAGAATTAGAACACAGTTACAGAAATTCAAACGAACTTAAAAGTAATATTGAAGTAACAGCATTTCACCCAATAGTGAAAGTTTGAATTAGAGAATTAAATAGACAATTATTTAATTTCAATTACCAAGAATAAACGCTAATACTGATTGCATTTTTCGAATTGGAAGGAAAAAGTTAATTAATTTCCCAATTTCATTTCAGATTGACCGACGAGGCACGCTTTGGATCATATCCGACAGAATGCCAATTTTCCTTATGTCGAACTTGAACTACACGGATATCAACTTCAGAATATTAACTGTATCAGTTCATGATGCAATTGCTGGCACTGTCTGCGACTCATCACCATACAGATATGTCAATAATCATATTTGGTGGAATCGATAATGAAATTCTCTTCACCTCCCAAGAATTTCAGAAAAGTGACCAACATTCTTTTAGAAAATTGTGACTACGGAAAGAAATGAAGAAATTAAAAAAAGAGTTTTTTTCCTGTGAGAGATTTAAAATTTTCCTTTATTTTGTTGAAAATGCTTTTATTTAAAATAGGTCTTCAATAACAATATAGCAAATTCACTATTTATTTATTTAAAATTAGCTTAGTTTCTAGTTAAAAAAAAAAAGATTTGGAAATAATATTTGAAGAAAAACTGAGCATTAATCAAATACATTCAAAAATATTGTGATCGCAAATATTATAAACTGCTGCCCCTGACATAAAAAGTCCCTTATCAAAATTTCTTCCTCCTTCAGAATTTATTTTCTAAATAAATAAAATTATTGCATTAAAAAGCTTCGGAGGAAAGTCAGTTGTTTTGGTGAAGACATCTCGAGTTTGGAAGTCCCCTTTTCTTTCTTGACCGCATTTATTTGTAAAACACTTGTATGTACAAAAGCGAGTTACATAGCGGCACGAATCGAGATCTTGAGATAGCAATCTAAATACAATCGGTCGTTTACCACGTTACCCATCTCGATTTTATTTATTCTCTGTCATTCTCTCGTGTACCCTTCTTTCTGCTCTGTTACTTATTTTGCCTTATTTTCCCTTTACAGCATCCCGCCGAAATAAATTCTGATGATAAAAATCGATATGTGTATACCAAACTCGAGCGATTCTTCTCGTATCGATTATTCGAATTTAATCGATGCGAATTCACACTAGAAAATTATTTGTAAGACACCTGGCCTGATCACCCACGTCGAATAACTGCCTTATTAATAATAAAAAAAAAAGCTGTATTTCAACATTTAAACAAATTTTCTCTCACCACTTGCGAGAAAGATAAACTCCAACGCTGCCTGGCGGACGCTTGCTTAACTAACTCTATTTATAACAGCAAATTATCTTTTTAAAGAGTATTTTTTGTTAGAAAAATATAAAATAGAGATTTTGATATGAAGGGAAATAAACGAGCCCTATTTATGGAGGCGACGTTTTAAAATTCGGTCCTCGGTTCGGCATTTCTTGAGGCGATATCCGCATTAGGTAATATTCCTCTAAACGCAGCCCTAATTTCTATGGTGTTTACCGCGTAAAAAAGACGATCGAATCGGCATGAATCAGCCCCGCAGGAGCCAGATGGCTACCCGAACAGGCCATTAGTTTGGCTCTTGTTTCCGATAATTTGTAGGGGCACAGCTACATGGTTCTGATATACGATCGAGTGTATCGCTTTCTCGCTCCTTCGAAAATTATCCGTTTCACGCCCACGCGTGTAAAATATGGCCACCATGGCGCTCCCCGATTTAACGCCCAAATCTATGCTCACCTCCTCCCGCCAATTTTCGCCCATCTTGAGCTTCTGCTTGAATTGCGAAAAAGACCGAGCAAGTTTCCTAAAAAGAAAATTGCCAATTTTTTACTACTTGTGAGAAAAAGGTTGACTAGAGAGCATTTTGACCAAAGTTTGCCTAAGTGCCATTATAAAAAATTCTTTTAGTGATGGAATTAAGGAGTAAAGTAGCCAGAAGGTAGGGTCAATTTAGGCTCACATATGTCAGGAAAAAATATCCCCGGTGAAAAAATACCAAGCAGATGGTTGGACTTTTTCATTATCCTTCTTCTAAGACGCTAGTTTGTCGAATAAAAAAGGGAGAATTTTGGATAAAATGCTTAATCGGGAATCTTAATCTCCTTGGTCCCAGTAAATTTGACTTGAACAAAGTGCCTTTTAGGCGAGAACGGTGGTGCTTTCTAGTGGTCAGAAGATTAGTGGTGAGATTCACGCCTCGAATGCTAATTCCCTCAGTAGGATCGATAGATCGTAGAGCGTGGTGTGAGGATCGATATAGTTGCGAGAAGGAGGCGTTCAGCGAGCGACAATCACCAACCGCGATCTAGACTTTAGAAGCCGCGTTCTTTTCAATTTTGGGAAAAAAGAGAATCACCTAGAGAGATTCCCCTAAAAGATAAAACAGTCATCTCATGAAAAAGATTTGCTCTTGTAGAAAAGATTTCGAACAATTGTATATTAATAACAATGAGGTATTAATTCTGTCTTTCGACAGAAAAGACAGAAAGACAGCAAAGACTTTATAAACTTTTTATACTTTATTTTAGAAAATTTCCAAGAATTTTAAGAGATTTTTTAAAAAGATTTCCTGAAATTGTAAAGAGCATCGATCAAATTTTAAGGTATTTTAAAAGTCATGAAGTTTTAAAGAATATTTAAGAAAGTTCCAGGTTTTTATGCATTTTAAGGAATTGCAAGAGTTTGTATGTATGTTAAAAAATTTTTTATGTATTTTATTGATCAATTTTAAGCGATTTTAAAGAATTAAAAAAAAAATTAAGGAGTTTTACGAAATTTCAAGATGTTTCCAGGAATTTTAAACGATTTTAATGAATTTAAAGAGATCTGGAGGGATTTTAGGATTTAGATGATTTTAATTGATGTGGAATTTTATGGAATTTTAGGATGTTTCCAGGAGTTTCAAGAGATTTCTAATTAATAATAATTTTGATAAAAACTCAAAAAATGACTCATTAAGTCAACCAGAATAATGATAAAATATGAAAATTTTTCTGGCATTAATTTAATCAGCATATTCTGGTTGTTCCAACCATAAAATTCAGATTAAAAACCGGAATTTCAGTTCTTCTAACCAGAAAAAATAGTAAGATTGATCATATTCAACCAGAATTTTGAACACATTTTTTCGAGTGAAACATATCTTCATTAAACAAGTTATTTTATTAATGTAAGCTCTGCCATTAATAATAATAGCTTGTAATGTAATGATTTAGGTTTTTTTTTAAATGATCACCTTCCAAAATTGAGGGAATAAACCTTTCCACGATTGGGAACCCTATACTCTGAATAATAATTATATCTTACGAGGAGTTGAAATCCCGAAGACATTTTTACAATTGCAGTGGTATCTCGATATCTCAAAACCCTTGTCGTCTAATACATCTCGATGATTCACGATAGCAGAAGGAAGGAAGGAAGGCACCTAGTAGTATATAATATAACGTAATAACACGATCTCAACAAGCCATGCTTCAGGGTGTAACTCGGGAACTATGCAGCATGCAGCTACGAGATCTTATCCCAATTGGGTCGGGGTCGGGGTCGAACTTTGAAGCCGCAGGCCACTCATAGCTCTCGTTCTTCGATTCAAGAAGAACAGTGGCGCGTGAGGAATCTATTCTACACAGATTTCGGCCCCAGATGAAAAATCACGAAAAAGAGAAAATTTGAACAATTTACTAACGATCTATACATTCCAGATCGAAAATACTTCAATCAAAAGAGTTGATTGAGGGCTTGGAAGTTTGAAATATCTAATTTTTGGTCGGGTGTTCGTTGTATTCTTTTGTTAATCCTATTTTTAAAAAAAAAGATGTTACCATATAATATATCGAGGAATTTTATGAAATGTTAAAGAAGTTTACGAAGTTGCATGACATTTGAAATTACATTCAAAAATTTAACGATATTTCATAGGATATTAAGGGCCGATTCCACCAACTGTGATTAAATTTTAATCCTTGATTAACTTCAGTTAATTAATACTTTCGTACGCAAATCAAGGATTTAATCAAGGATTAAAATTTAATCACAGTTGGTGGAATCGGCCTTTAAGTTATGTTAATTACTTAAGGGGTTTTAAGGCATTTACAAGATTTCATTAGATTTTCAGGAATTTCAAAGGATTTCATAAGATTTCATGGGACTTTAAGTATTTTTATGGGATTTGATGATATTTTGGAAGATTCTAAGTAATTTTAAGCGACTTTAAGATAGTTTATGAGATATATTAAGTAATTTTAAGAAATATTAATTGATTTTGCGAAGTTAAAAGAAATTTTATGGAACATCAAAGAATATCAAGTGAGTTTTATGAAATTTAAAGGAATTTCACCAGATTTTTGAAATGTCTTAAAGGAAGTTTAAGATATTGTATGGAGTATTAAGTAATTTTAAAGACTTTTAATGGATTCAAGGGATTTCATAGAATTTTAAATAATTTTAATGTATTTTACGATATTTTATGGGATATTTAGTAATTTTAAAGACTTTTAAGAAATTCAATGGATTTTATGAAATATCAGTGATGAATTTTCAGAAATTCTAAAAGATTTAATCACATTTAATGGGATTTTGAGTAATTTTAAGAAATATCAAGTGAATTTACGAAATTTAAAGCAAAATTTCACCAAATTATATGTTTCAAGAATTAAAAATTCTAAATTATTTTTTCTACTAGCAAAAAGTGCGTGCAAAAACGAAAAATTAAATGATCATAATTGATCATAATAGATCATAATTGCTACTTGAAATAAAAAATTTATTTCGTATAAATATATGACTTCAAACAATTTTTTTTTTGTTTACTTTAAACAAACTTTTTTCTGAGTGTAGCTCAATGGAAAAGTTCAGATACAAGAGACAAGTTTCAGATAAGTTTCCAGGACAATTAAAAATGCAAAAGAAACCATCATAAGAAAAAATATCGACCCTCATAAGAAAGTTTCTTGGCATATGGGGCAACAGTCGTGGATCGTAAAATTTTTAGAGAGGTGTCTGCCCCACAAATAATGAGGGTAGGTGTGAAGGTTGAGAGGTGATCGGTGGTTTGTTGCAACAGAAGGTTGAAAAAAAAATTGCTGAAAATCACCGCGCTGATTACACGGTACCGAATGCCCTCTTCGCGTACGCCATTCTTGAATTGGGTTTGTTTTAAATTAACACCTTATGCTTGCACACGGGGCACGCTTTAACACCTTTTTAAAGACTGGCCAATCCCTCTTTGCTGGACCGACGGCGATTCTGTGTTCAACCAGACGTTTTTCTTTGCCGATAATAATGGGCCCCTACTTTAGATAAAAAACTATAGAAAGAGCTTCGAATTTCGAGAATTTATTTTCACTTTTACGAGGCAACGTATTTATTTTATGCATTGCGCCCGGCAGCCACTGAGAATTGTAAAGGGTTGTAATAGAGACGTTGCAGAGCAATTGTTTGCATTCCAAAAAGGGAGGAGTCGAGACGTTTTGAAGAGAGGTGAGAAAGGAGTAAATAAAAGGAGTAAAAATGTGGAATGCTCGTGAAAAGTACTGTCATTATTTTTAAGCAAGAGAGTTAAATTGCTCACGAATTTTCGCAATATTTCTCATAAAGAACTTTTATTCAAATATCCAAATTTTGATACCTTTTATTTCCTTTAAAATTGTTTTAAATTCCTCAAAATGTCTTGAAAAAAAAAATTATTAATGTTTTCATTTAGATTATATTAATTTAGAATGTATAATAAAAAGTACTAATCCAGTTTTTGAACCAAATTAAGAAGAAACAGAAAATGTGTTTTAATTAGTTTTAAATTTTGATGGAAAATGAAAAAAATAAAATAAAATATGGATTTGGATAGGTAGTGCCATCTCTGATAAGTGAAAAGTGAAAGGATCAAAAGGAGTCCTGCAGAGCTTGTTGCATGCTGCCTCTAACGTCGTTTCCAGAAAATTTCTTCAAACCCTTGCTCTGTAGGTCACTTCAAAATAACTAAAATTGAATAAAAACTAATCAATGTGATTTTCCAAAAAAAAAAAAAAGCCGTACTAGGTCATTTAGAATTTCAAAGAATTCATTTTTAAATTTTACTTGATGAAATTGTTATTGAATAAAAGTATAAAAGCAATATCGTATTTAAAAATTGACTTTTTAATTTTTGAAAAATCCCCTTACAATATTATTCCAAGTTGAAATTATTTTCAATTGATTTTAAAACTTTTTTAATTTGCGAACTAAGTCTAAACGAAGATTCGTGTGAACAAGTCGAAAATGCTGTAATGCAAAACTAAATTGGGAATCTTATTTTCGACGATCAAACTTGAAAAATTGAAATGGATCACAAACTAAATGAAGTAATATGATCTCCAAAATGAAGTTTAGAATAAGATTAGGAAATTTAATCCGAAATTCTACTCTGCGTTATTATACAAGATAATCGATTTAATTTCCCTACAGCTTATCCGTGAACATCCCATTAATGCGATAAAGTCTATGTTCTATAATAATTACTAAATGAAGAGTATATACCATACACGCCAGGATTAAGATCATCTAAATCGTTGAATTTAATCCTGCAGATTATTATATAATGCGTGATTTAATCCAGCAATACAAGACGATTATTATTATGATGAATATATAGTATATCATTGTCAATAAAATTCTTATCCTCTCTTTCATGCACAAAGAACAGAGTTTATCATCAAAATTTCTTAAGAAAACACTGACGTTAATGAAGAAGTAAAGTTATATATACGAATTATAAAGTTCCATTTTAACGTTCAGGAATGAACGTTAGAGATAAAAACTTTTATATGCCCTTGGCTTCAAACGAGTTTCGTATTCTCAATTGTTGAATTCTTCACACCCTTGGATTTCAAAGTTACCCTAGGAAATGGATGAGTGCATGTGAAGGATATAGATGAAAAAAACTTCCTATACACAACTTATTGTAGAATTATTTTCTTCGCAATAGTAAAAACAAATATATGTATAAAAATGAATTTATATAGTATATGTACTTGGAATTTTATTATTCTGAAATAAAAAGCTCTTTTTTCACTATTTCTTTTTCAGAAATTCCAAAAGTTTTAACAGTCGAATATATTACTAAAGAAAATTAGTGGCTCTATTTTCACTCTCTCAAATCTGAGAGATTCAGATTCTAATTGTACTTTTTCTTTTCTATGTGAAAATTTTCCAACATTTAATGAATTCTTGGATCGAAAACTTGTTTAACTACTTGAATAAACTGCATAGAACAGCGCGCACAGCATATCGTGCAGAAACAGATTTTTCTGATAACCATTTTGAACTGGGACTCCAAAGTAAATGTGTGCAGCTCACTCGCGAAATTGTCCATTTGTCCTATCTCTACTTTCGTGAGAGTTTAATTAAATTCGGTACGCATTTCATACTGAGCGCTAATTGTCCATATATACCCGAAGTGGAACATTCTAAAATCTGCGCCCTTACGTCCGGAACCTGTGAAATCTCCCCGAGTAATTTAAACAGCGCCTGTAAATGTAAATATATGCGAAGCCATGTTGTTATTTTTGAGAATGAGCGGACGGGAGTGAAATTTATTGCTTGGGTGGCTGAACAGTGCAAGAAAGAAACGTCAAAAAAAAAAAGGGAAACAAATCGAAATAAAATGCGAGAGGGCTTATATATGCCAGTATGTCCCTTTATTTTTCTAGCGTCAAAAAAAGAAATTGGATTGCTCATCAAACGACGCAAAATTGCAGGAAAAAAAAAACTATATAACGTTATTGAGAAATTTCATGCGGCACTGCCAGCTTCCTTTTTAAAATAGCAATTTTTCATTTATAAATTCAAAATAAAAATACAGCTGAATTTCAGGAACAATTTTCCAATTTATATATAGAAAGCCTTAAGTAATTATTCTCTTACACTGCTATTCAGAGAAGTTATGATTGAACAATTCTGTAAGAGTGAGAACGGATTACAGAGCGAAATTCTGTGAGAATTTCCCTGAGAAAATCGCACCTGTTCTGTCAAGACAGATTTTGTTTTCAAGCCAAAGGAATCCCTTGTCTCTTCAAAGCTTACATGTAATTATTTAGCGATAAGATTACAGAGCATGGTTTAATAAATGAATAATTAAGAAGCAGAAAATGATTTTTTCTTGTAATCTCTCCTCGTTTAATACTCGAAACTATATTAGTTTCAGAATTTTTTTTATCATTTTATAGTGGATATATTTATATGTGCGAAGGAGAAATGCTCAAGTACGAAAGTGATGGAATGTGGGAATAGCTCCTTGTATGAAGTTTTATTGTAGCAAAATAAGAGACAGAATTTCTTCTCCCCATCGATATCAGCTCGGAATTCAATTTACCGGATGCAATTTACCAAGATTCTGAGGTTACGGAGAATACCAAGACAACCAGGCTTTATTACTAAATTCAAATAGTAGGTACTAGTAGCGAACGCATTTTACTTCTTCTAGTATATATATGGATATACAACATAAACCACTTCTAATTAATTTTTTATTTAAGTCTGTCAATTACTCCAACTTCAAATACTAATTTCAATTAGGAATCCGCTTTTCTCTCATGATATTACACGTTCAACAAATACATTACGTATTTTGTAATTTACTTCAGCGTGCAAGAAAATAATAGATAAATTATATAACTGATTTATTGACCTGAAATTTCAATTAGTCAGATTAAAGTTCTTAAGCGTTGCTTGATTAGAATTTCTGTTTTGGAAAATGTTTCTCTCTGAATTTTATTCCCGCACGATTTCACAGGGATTCCAAATACTTCTGTGCAATTTTACGGGATTTCAAGATGTTTTTAGAATTTTATTGAATCTTACGAGGCATTGCTTGATTAGAATCTTTGTTTTGGAAAATATTTTTCCCTGAAATTTCTCGCACGATTTCGTCTACTTTCCAACAAATGACCTTTTTTCTTATTCTGTCAAAATCTTTATCATTTTATATATAGATATATTTATCTCAATTTTTCCTCACGTCGTCTCTATTCTCTTGCACTCAGGAAGTAAGGCATTCTCGTCCAAATCGAAAATCCTTGTTCCCGGATAAAGAATCTACAAAGCTGGATCAGACTGAACTTTTTCAAAATAAAAGTCTTCTTGTTGAAACGAGAACCTGTCATAATTTCAAAACATCAAACATTCGATTGTCTAACTAAGCAAATTTGAATTCTTTCTTTCTAAATTTGAAAGCTTTCCAAAGCTTTCGCGTTTCCATATTTTTTCTAATATAATTCTTCCTATTCTCAAATTTTGAACTGTTCGTGACCTCATTGCTCACGTTCTTATTGCGTTTGGTTATTTTTTTTTCATGCTTTTTTTTACTATAGCTATCTTATCGAGGAGATTTTATCGTCGTAAGTGTCTTTTTCACGATTGGAACATTGCGGAGAATGCTGTGAAGATTCAGGATTGACACACCGCCAATTTCCGCTGCCTTATTGGTCGCAACGAGATTGGCCAGCAGCTACGCGTTTATCGGCTTTTTCGCCATAAAAGGCACGTGACTGTGTAGTGGAAACAAAAAGTTCGGAAAAGAGTGGCCATTGTCCCACTCGCTGACTACTTTTTTTATGTAGATAGATAATAAATTCTTCATTTATCATCAAATCAAGGCTAGATTTTATCGACTAAAGGAAAGTATCAACCAATAAGACTTCATTAATGTCTTAACATTTTTGAAATATGATGAACATTTGCAATATGATGAAGTATAAGAGCTATTAATTACAAGAACCCAATATTTCCTTCAGTATTTTCTTTTATTTCTCATGATATCATAAAAGTATTGAGAAGAAAACAATATTATTAGTATTTTTCCAATATTTCGAAGTTTATATAGGAATTTCGTTAATTTCAGAATAAGTCGAAAACCCAATAATTCTATATTTACGCAACGCATTCCACGTATAAATATTCGAGGTGTTCGAAACAATTTTGAAATTACTACGTTTAAAGAAAACTCCCGATGAAATAAAAAGACCGAGTTCTAAAATAAACATATTTCCGTGCTAATGAAATGTGAAATAATTTCGTATACATATCTACAAATTAATTATACATGCCAACTTGACTCACAATATGCTCATGGGATTGTGGACTTAGAAGAGGCGAAAAGACTTTGCAAAATTCACAGACAATTATCGTACAAAGATCGCGAGTCGCATGCGAAATTTTTAATGAACAACATTGACGTTTTATTGCTGTCGATAAAAGTTGGAAACTCCCTCAGACACGTTCCAAAGCGAGAAAGAGGGATGAACGAATTTATCAAACTCAAGACAAAATTCCACAAGAGTAGAACGTTAAAGTTGGGAGAAAATGTAAACGATTGTTTTAAAGTGTTTGAGGAATAAATAAAAATTAAAATAAGAGTTTAAATATATTTTAACAGTAACAATCGATGAATTCAAACTTTTAAGTTCGTTATTCGATCACGATCGAGATCACAATTTCAAACTTTCAACGGAAAGTAAATTTGATTATCTTCGACAAATAGTTTATTGAATGAGCCTTTGAATGAATTACACTCCATTAATCAAATTACTTTATCGAATTATGCGAACGAATTTCATCGACAATATAATAACATTCTCTACATTTACAGGACAATAGGAGAGCTTAATTTAGCCAACTGGGAAATTCCTTCATTCAATATAACATGCTTCCTGAATTCATGAATAACTTGACCACTTGCTAGCCGCAAAATTATATCCAAAAATATATTTGCTACATTTATATGATTAATTTTTTATCGCTTTTACTTTACTGTTATATTTTGTATTATTTTTCCGCGGTTTTAGGAGATCGTCGACTCGTAAAAGAGGATACGTATGAATCTTCTTTCGAGATTTATGGCTTGTTTTGTCAAGACGAATACAGTAGTTTCTCACGTGACTGGGGAGATAAGTGGTAACGTGAATAACACCTGTGTTGCATTCTCACCTGTATTTCACCATTTTTTATTTACGGAATGAAAAAATAGTTTGTAGAATCTCAATATATAAATATGTGTGTCTAATTTGACAATTTTAATGGAAGAATAAGAAAAAATACATTCTAAATAATATAAAATAACTCTTTTTCGTGTTATATATGATTCGAATAATAAACTTTGCTCCCCTCGCCTTAACTTTATTTTTACTGCTCTTCTTTTACAGGGGCTATTTGTCATTTTTCAGATTCTCTTTAAATGGTAGAAATTGCCGCCCCGTGAGAAAATCAAGTGATTTATGGATATCTTACTTTTTATTATCGAATATTTTGTATATGACGATTTTTGGGCGAGAATTCCTAACTACCGGAAAAAGGTTTAATAAATTCCCAAGAAAATTATTGCCATACATATATTATTTTGTACTCGCATCATAACATTCTAAAATTCAATCAAAATTGTTCCAGGCGAGAAAACGCTGAACAATACAAACAACTCACAACCCGTATAAACTTTTGAGATAAACATTACGGCAATCGATAAAAAATTAACGACACCATTTTGCGTTAATTAAGATTCTTGTGTTTCAAAGTTCACGAGCAAGGTAATCTTGAAAATCACGACTAGCGTGAATTAATTTCAGATTAAGACGATTTTTGTACAATCGTCGTTTTGATCCTACAACAATTAAATTATAGGATTAATAAACAAATCTAGTTCTAATGAAATTTAATTATCTTAAATAAAATAATTCTTACCTTTTGCATTTTCACTTTATTTACATTTAAACTTGACTTCAAAGTTACTGTTTAACTTCTACTTGAACTTGAACTTGAACTTTTACTCGCACATTTAAATGTGAATCAAATATTCTTTCTACCTCTCCGATCGCGATTCAAAGCTCAACTAATCAACAGACTTCAATAATAATGACCGTCAATATTTAGGTCGTCAAAATCTCTTATGCAGAAGGTATATATAATTATAAGTCAAAAACTTCAGTTTATAATATTCTCAAGCAGTAATGAGGAGAATGTTAGGCACAGGAATAATGTCTCTTATATAAGACCTTTTTTTTAGAGATTAAATTTAAACAGATTAGTTACTTTGTGCTCCGCTTATATTAAACCCGACTCTGAAGACGCATTCGGTTGAAGAGACTTCTTGCTTAACTTACTAAATCAACTAAGAAGACAAAGGTTTCACGATCCTGTCTCATGGAAGAGGATCACCTTTTATTTTTTTCTCTTTACTGTGCCATTGAACATTTCCTTTCCTCAAAGTAATACCATTCCTTCTTCCGAGGGTAAAGCAATAAAATTGTAGAGTTCTCCGTAAATACATGATATAATATTTTTTGTGGACTTTATTTCCGTCATATATTTTCGAAATATACATATAATTATATACAAAGTTTTGGGCTTCCGGGCTTGAAAAGGCCTCTGATATTTAGGAGGAAAAGGGCATATAGATAAAGATATTTTATGAAGAGAGCGATTACAAGGAAGGGAAAATACCGAGGCTGGGAGCAATGTAACCTCCCTCTGCTTTTCCACCCCATTTCCAACATCTATCCCCACTTTCAAGAAGTAGAATACGTAACTTTATAGGGCATAGCGAGGAGGTGATCTATAGAGCCAAAAGGCGCCAAGGATAATTAGGAGATTACTCTTCCTCGTTCCACTGCCAGAAGCGACATGGGATTAACTTTCGTCTAGTGAAGAAAGGGATCGATTCGCGTATGTCGAAATTTTCTTCACTAACAAATTAAGAGCCTAAAGTTACATGTCACTAATTTAAAACAAACAAACTACATCTGACAAATTGCTTCTATGAGATACAAATTTCAAGGTGTAGAAGACTGAACTGGAATTTCTTGAGCTTAAATTTATTACACAAAAGTTATTGTTTAATGACAATAGCTCAAAACAATCCACTCTAAAGTAACAGGGTTTCTTATCTTCAGAAAAATCCGGTTCAGATTCCATCCTGAGGGCATATTTTACTGATTAATGAAACTTTACTTCTACTCGTTCAGATAATTTCACAATTAGGATGCATTTTGAGAATTTTTCGGGAGGAGACGATTATTTAGGAGACGATTATGAGACTTGAAGAAAGTAATTTTCTCAAGATCTCATTTGGGGAAATTGACCTCTTCAGTCTGAAAATTGTACTTGGGGTTGCAAAAAGTTGTGGGATTCTTGATATTATTTACTTTTTTGATTTATTTTTACGGACGAAAGTTCCCAGAATCAGTTTAAAAATTAGGAATGATAGATTTAATATTATATACAGTTGTATTTTATTGAAATTTTCAAAATTCAGAACTTTTAAAAGTACCTAACTCTTCTTTTTCCTATACTGAAAGAAATTTTGCTGTGCTGAAAAAATTCATTAGTCTAGATTTTTTATGGACTAATCCCTTGAGGATCGTAAAGTCACTTAATCTAGTGACACCTTTTCATAAAGCGATTTTCGCAACTGTTTTCCAAGTATGTAACAGGAAATAAGAGTAAAAATATAGAGGGGTGACAACAATAGTTTTAGGTGTCAAATTGAAAGCGGAAGGGATGAATAAATGATGGAAAGTTACTTCCTAAAAATGGAAAACTTTCTTCTAAATTGCGTCGCACATCTTGTTCACGTGACATAGGTAGCACATGCCGCTTTTTCATTACTATGAAAAAAAAACATATATATATATATATATATATGAAGAATATGAAGCCACCTCAACCTTTGACACTTTGATGAAAGAAAATTTCATTGTGAGAAATTATAGCGAACTTTCGAGATAAATTATTCTTTGCAAAGTAGAATAATGTATGACAATCATAAAGGCTTTTAGGTTGCATTTCTTAATTAAACTTTTGACCAAATTCGCCTTAAATCAAGGAAGAATTTCTCTATTTGTTTATTAAAAATTATAGAAAACTATTTCTATTAATAAACCTAGCAAGATTGATTTTAACAAAGCATGAAACTAAAATAATCATTTCAAACTAAAGAGTTGAAATGTTTTAATATTAAGGAGAAAAAGTAGACTTCAAGCTAGAAACAAAAATTTATGTTCCCACTAAAAGGTTTATAGTACTCTGCACCAAGTGTAATCCGACCGAAAACCTTGCTTAGAGAACCATGAATTTTTTCTTACCTTTTTGTTACACCTACTCTCTTTTCTTTTTTTTCTTTAAAATTACCTATTGTTTTCAATTTCACTAAAATGTGTTAAAAAGGAGAAAAAAAATAATGAAATTTAGCCACAGAAAAGATAATAAAAATTAAAATAATGACAATACGTATTACATTTGACAGAACAAGAAAAGTAGTAAAAAGTAATTAAAAGTTTCTCTCGTAGAAAATTTATTTCTCGTACCTTAAAAAACTTTTCAAATTTATATCCATAAGTTTGAAATATATGCTGAAAAGTTCATGTGCAGAACAAATCCGAGTTCTCACACATCAAAACTATAGGCAAAGAAAATATTCTTTTTTTAATAATTGTATAGTTTGCAGCAATCTTTTACTCCTGAAAATGTGTCAGTTGAAGTTGTTGGACCATCGATGAATGACATCTAATTAAAAAGTTTTTTATGTTATTATTTCTTTCTGAATTTTTTCTCCTTTGTGAGAGTTTTATCAGCTCATTAAAAAGCTATTTTCGAAATTTTTATCATAATGTCGATAAAGAATGAAAAAAGTTTATCCAATGAATATATCTAAAGCAAAAAAAATTTGGGGGAGGACGTCATCACAATATCGTCCTCTTGATCCAATTTCTGATAGTAGCTATATTCTACCTTTGCTGAATATGAATCAAATCCATGCTGTACTCCACCCACTTTTTTCCAGTGTAATTTTCAAATCAACCTTACAGGTAATAATACCAGAATAACAATAATACTAATTCCCTGAAAATTCTTCACGAAGAAGAATTTTATATTTGTAACTAAATTTTTCTAAATTTATCTTCATTTGAAGAAAGTGTAACTATCCTATTTCACAAATATTGAATGTCTTATCTTTTGGACCTAAAATAATATTATTTATTTTACTATTCTTCCTAATTTACCTTCTTATTAGGAGTTGGGATTATATTCGAAAAGATTTATCAGCAATTTTTAGATCACGTGATTCTTGCAATCTGTCTACCAATTCCAATTTCTTTTCCTATCCTAAAATAACATTCGAGTTATTGGTCGATAATAATTTCTCTTCGTGGGCGGAAGAAGATCCTTTCAAAATCTGATAAAACGTCCCTGTGCACATGCAATTTTTTCCTTTATCAATTCCATCAACTTAGCTTCTTAACAAATAAACGCAATCAGAAACCGATTTCTATTTTAAGATGTTCGTCATAAATAAGTTTTCTTATCTTTGAGTAATCATACTAAAAGGTTCTCAATTTTTTTTATTGGAAGACACATCACGATTTTATTTTGAAAAATTGTTGGGATCCAACTTAAACTTTTTTGTTAACTGTGGAATGTACGTTAGAATTTAATTTACTGTAGTTGACTTTAACGAAGGAGACATGTTGTTGCGGTTTGAATAATAGTAGATGCGGCATATGTTGAAATTTACGTTGCTTGCTAGATATGTACATCGTTACTTCATTTTATTACGTTGCATGTGAGTAGCGTAAATTACAGTGCGTAATTTAATGCCGAGGCGACTTAATGACCATCTAAAATAGTCTTTACTAATTTATGCTTACAGTAATTGAAACAGTAACAGTTACGACTCTGTCAATGTTAAGAAGACCAACATAGAAAATAAATGCTAATCTCATGTGCATTTTTCCGTTTATTTCTTGAGTATTATAAGTAATTTTTATAATAAGTATTTATTTGTATTATTTTCATTATATTTTCAAGTATCTTCCAGGTTTTTTTAGGGTCTGAAATAAATTTGAACTTCATAAATTCGTGATCAGAGAAAATCTGACAGAGTCGTTATTAGAGAGAAATCTCCGACTTGAAGATTTGAGATAAACTTAGATTTATTTTAAATTGTAATAGCGACAGAAGGATTTAAATCCAAATCGGCAATTTATTAGAGAATTGACCCTAAGTTATGTGAACTAAGAAAATTGTTTGAAGTCGATCCACATTATAGGCTCTTTCTGATGAAAATTTTAAGCAAGGTAACTTTTAAATATTATTTTCTTTACAATCCAATTCTGTCTGCGATTAAAAAATAAGACATAAAACATAATTCATTCCCCCCCCCCAAAAAAATGAGAATCTGAAAAATATTTCGCAGCAAATATTTATTTCTTTATACTGTCTATCACAACATTTTTATACAAAATTTATGTACATACGTTTATTACACAGAAGAATGTAAAAAATCTGGAACTGTCATTTCAAACATGAAATTGCTAACGTGACCATATTTTTCTGGTCGATATTTTACAGTTTTCGCAACTTAACCAGCACCTTCTAAAAGCGTAAAAACAAGTATAAAATTCGCTATAAATCTAACAACAAGAAAAAAAAATGATGTAGAATTGTAAAGGACAAAGGAGATAAATAAAATTGGAAAATGGATGAAAGGAAGATATTTATAACGATTATTTTTTGCGCGTGATTAAAAGAGTCTCATTCAATATATATATATACCAAAAGTTTTGAACGTTCAAATGAACGGAATATTTTTTCCCAACTCTACTTTATCCAAATGTAAATCAATGTTTTAAAACTGTTTCTAGTTTAAAATGCAATTAATAAAAAAATTCATTCATTTAAACGTTCAGAACTTAAATCACATTCTTATTATGGCTTCGTTAAGGGAAAGAGTTGGAATGAATTCTTCATTGAGAGCGAGATTAAGAGTCGAAGGCACCTTGAAGGTTTACAACTCTCTTTTCTTATTTTCATTCTCTTTGATAAAATGCTGCAGAAGAGGACATATTCCCGAAGGAATTCAGACTTTAGAGCTTTTGTAGAGAATTGTCGGTTCCGAATCGTTCAACTACACTTCGACTTGAACATGAATCACCAATCGCTGGTGCTTCCAAATAACTCCTGGAACATGAGTTATCGATCGTTCCAGGCAAAGCTCTTCGCTAAACACGATCCTCCTCGCCCAGAAGTCGAACTACTTCTGAAAATGGTTAATTATAGATTTTATTAATAATGGATCACATCTACATTGCAAGAAAATCAAAAAGATTCATAAAAATTTATTTCCACAGTTCAGATTGCAAATGAAAGTTTGAAATAACCATAGTAAACGTGCTACTAAAAATTCATGTTTCTGTATAAAGGAAACGGAAACCACTTTTAAAGAATGTCAAGTATTTTACGTTTCCATGTCATGAAACACTATCAATTGAAATATAGACTATTGAGGAAATCAATTTTACCAAAATGTATTCTGTTGAAAGCTATACATATAAAAGTCTCTCAAAAAGCTGTTAGCAAGAGGTTTAGGATTTTTCGACTTCTCACGAATCAAATAAATAACAAATGAAAGAAAATACATCTTTTCTTTATAAAGGAGTTAGAATTTTTTTGAATAAATTATTTTTGAAAATACAAGAAAATGAAATTTAAATTCTGAATTAATATTAACCAGATTTCCCGATGAGGGATGTTCTTCCTAAGTAAATTGCCGAGTCGTTTGCACTGACTTCGCTATTTCCAGCATGTGCGATATTTCTTGTGACCCCTGCCGAGGCGTTCTGATCTCCACATCTTAATCTGAAACCAGTCAACAAACTTGAAAATGTCTCAGAAAGTTCAAGAGAGAATGTATCAGAATTTTCCAGTGAAGGGAAAGTTTAATTTGAAACACCCTTTAACTTTAAGAAATGCAATCAAGGTCAATTTCTCTTTTACTGGCGCAGTAAAACTAGAACTCTTAGTTTCTAAGTTTTTAGCATTAGAAAGTTTAAAAGCGATCTTTGATTAATTTTTTCTACGAATTTAACATATCCTTTTTCCGGTATGAATTCTATTAGCAAAGTATGCGTGAAAAGATGACATAATATTAAATTACTATTATTAGAAATCATGGAATTCATGAGAAGTGTTAAGGCCACTGCTTATCCTTCTGGAATATAAATAATTTCACAGAAAATGAAACACGAAATCCCACCGCTGTCACCGCTGTCACGTCAGGTCTGGGACATTACGAGAAGCTGATACATTAGCTTCAAAAGCACACATATATATTTATGTGCATACGTACATATATTAGACTTTGATAAGGGAACAAGGAAAACAGGTTTGAGTGGATTGCGACTTACCTCCAGCAACCGTAGCAATTGAAGAGACTGAGAAAAGCCTGTCGGAACTTCCGGTTCATGAAACAATATGTAATAGGATTGCAGCAGCTGGATATATAAGCCAGGAGTTGTACGAGGCTAATACCAGTGCTTCCAACGTGAGCGTAAACCAGATCTGGTGCGAACAGATACCAAGTATTGACTACATGCAAGGGCGCCCAGCAGACGAAAAATTCCAGCACGATGGCAAAGAGCATTCTAATTACCTGAAAAACATCAAGCAGGAATTTCTCATTATATCATTTTTACATTGTTTTCAGTTTTCATTAAAAAAATTACGAGACAAATTTAATGTTCAAGCACATTTCTAAAACGTTTTAAAGGACACTTATGGTTTAGGGCGGATGGAAAAAAAGCTCGTTTTTTAAAAAATTAAAATGAAACTATCCATAAAAGTTGCCTGTTGGAGTAACAATCACTCCAGTATTTGTTTTTTTTTTTTGATAAAGATTTTCTAATCAATTTTGTGAAAAAAGGGGAAATCAAATTTAAATTAAATTTTTAATTAAAATTACCTTTTTTTTAGCTTCGATACTCTTGCCCATATAATTACTGCGTATCGCATGTTGCCTACCGAAAGTGTAGGTCGAATTTTGCCGGTTCTCGATTCCTCCAGTTTCATCTGTTTCTCGGTAAATCGAACCATCCCTTTTTCCTCCCCCATTGGTAGCTCCACAACGTGATCGTGGCATCGTTGCAATTGAATTTAAATCGATACTCACACTTACGTTAACATTCACGTCTAAATTTGAAGAATTTTTTGTCGTAGGTTGCATTCTTCTTGTCTTAGAATTGAAAAAAAAAAAACAAAAACAAGGGTTATTATGAATAAAGTAGAATTATTCAGATAGAAATTATTATACATACTTCTCAAATGAAGACAGGTTTTGATTATTAAAAATGAATTATTTGATTGAAATGGGGATGATTTTGAATTTCCCTTAAAATATTCCCTCGTAACAAATAAATAATAGCTAAATTAATTGACGAAATTGACAGATTTCAAATCTAATTGTAAATTTGAATCATTTATTCATTCATCATGTGAGAGAATTTCTGTCTAGTATATCTCGAGGTGGATGAAAATTTTCAAGAGCTTTCACTCAATTCTGACAAACGGTTGATACGAGGCCGAGAATAATTTCATATTAATATTCAATGCTTTCCACACACTACGCTGGTCATCTCTAAAATCTGTTTATGCATACGATAAGTTAACTCAAGCTTGAATCACTATTAAACATTTTAGTTATTACGCCTAGCACGCCATATGAAATCATCCAAGAAAAAAGAAAACAAACATGTCTAAAAACTAAAAAAAATAATAAATTCAAAATTATAGAAAAAAAAATTCAAATCAAAAAATATTCCTTACCAATTTTGTCATTTTAATTTTAGTACCTACTCAGCTAGGAGATTGTTTTTTTTTTCATTCAATTTATCACCACTCGCTTTCATTTTATTTCCGACATAAAATATTTGTGCTCTGATCTTTGTTTTAATCTGTATTTTGAGTTTCGATATGTCCTTTAACTAATGCCTTGTGAGAAAGAACATAGAACATTTGGGAAATTATTTTCGTGATAAACAAGAAATTATGTGATGCTGGTAACATGTCAGAGATAACAAGATACAAGAAGAGGAAACAATGGCAACTGTTTTTGTAAATTTGTATCTCGAAGACGGAAGCAAGAAAGCAATTTCAAGGAATGACTTCTTGGGTACAAAGCTTTGCCTCGGGTGGTTCGTTACAAGAGCAGGGAAAATCAAATCACACAGAAAATTCGATAACAAAATCCAATATTCCCTAGATTCGGATCGATTTATTTTCCTTGAGTGTAATCTCGAATTATATAAGTTGAAACTTTTTAAAAATTTCGTTTGCACTCAAAATCTACGTCAAGCAATGAATTTTCATTTTATTAAGCTTTGAAAAAAACATCATTTTATATTTTATACAGGTGAGGATACAGGTGAGCAAATAGTTAGAATGAAATTTAAGTTATATGCATAAAAAGGGGAACTAAAAATTCCTATTACCAATAGACCATTAAATTTACTATAAAACGCAACTGAGTTACCATTTTGAAAAAGGTTCTTGAATTTTTGTACCGTAAGAAAAAGAAGATTCTCTGCTAAAGTTTTTATCATCAAAGAATTAAAGAAAAGTTTAATTAATTTATGTTTTTGATTGAAGATCCTGAATTATTAAATCAGTATAAATTTGAGAAACTCACCCTAGCAGACATAGATCGATGATTTCCCATTCGATTACATCTCAAACGTTTTGAGGAAGACGTCATATTAGAAGGCCCCCCACCCAACTCATCACATCTAGAATTAAACATCGTTGTTCTTTCCACAATCGTCGTGGCATGTTGATGATCCCTATCGATGGATCTTTCCCTAGCAATTCTTCCCGGAAATTCTCTCAATTTTCCTAAACAGACCGAACTCTGTCGAATTTCCCTTCTAAGGCCCCTCCAAAGTTTGCCAACTATCAACGAATAAGCTAAACACATAATTATAAGAGGTATTAAAAGTAGAGTCCCGTCCAAAAAAATATTGTACGCCCTTTCTGTGCCAACACTTGGCCACTCTTCTCTGCACTTGTGTCTACCTGAAAAAAAAAAATGATTTAAGCACAAGTTTATTTCCTGAAAAGAAGCCCCTAGATGTATAGAATAGATTCTTAAGGTCAAAATTTATCTTGCAAATTTGTAAATATGATTTTCCAGACAAAAAAATTCATGGACACCTATCCGGAAGTAGTTCTCAAAATTTGCTTAACCCATGCAAATCTCACCTCCTCTGATACTCTTCAGCCTTGAAACTACTAAAATAGGTGCACTCCATACGAGACTTGCAGTCCAAACGACAACTATCATTTTGTAAGCGTGGAATTGTGTCTGCCATCGTCTCGACTTCAGCGGTCGACAAATGGCATAGTACCTCTCCAGAGATATCGCAACAAGTGTCCAAACACCCACAGAGACTGAAACAGCTGAAACAAAATAAAAATTTATCTGTATTTATATGTTTATAATATGTAGATTAGGGTGTTCCTTATTTACTCTTGGTAGATTGTTTTTTTCAAATTTCTTTATTCCGCTCATCTCTATTTTGCTGAAATTACCAAAAAAAAAACCACAGGATAAATCTTTTAGTAGGCAATCTATTTTACGGGCAGTCAGTATGTGAATATTTATGAATTCCTAATAAGAGGAACGGAAATTTCTGAATTAAATAATATAAATTATTACCTACGAAGAAAAACAGTAGCCTGGATTCACATTCTCATTTTTCATTCTCATGGTCTGACTAACTAATTGCAAGTGCATGTTTCTGGAAGATAACGAAGACAATTTGTCGTCTCAATTTTCTCGTTATTCGTAACTGGAGAAAAGTGTATATTGTATATTATTACGTGTATGGTAAAAAGAAAGTAGAAAACGATGACGTTGAATTTTTCAAGGAATAGGAGGAATAAGACGAAGACAAAGATGGAAATGGAAAAAGGGGCGGTGGAGAAAAGACGGCAGACGAGTAAAAGAATAATGGAGAAAAGAGTGTCGTGGTACGACCTCGCTTTAAAAATAAGGCTAGCACTTTATAACGACTCAGATATTTATCTTTTAACGTCTGCGGTTTGCAAAGCGTCTACTGCCTTATGGAGGTAAATAACTACCCCTTTTTTCCAGCTTAAGTAACTTAAAATCGCTACAAGACGCATATGCAATGAAAAAGAGTAAATAAAAAAGAACAACTATTCAGATGAACTATACCATATTCTAGAAATTACTAAATACATATTTAAAATATGAAAAAATAGGAATAAAATTATTTAATTGAATCATTTCATATTTAATAGAAAGAAACAGTCCATCAGAATGCACATAAAATTTTACCAATATCCAAATAATCGTAAAAAATAAATCACTCTCAAGATTATTCAGACTTCCCCTAGTAATAAATTAAAAAATAAAAGTTAGAAGAGTTTATCGTTGAAAGGGGAAGCATAATGACGGGCTTTTATGTTTTTAAATTTTTTATTTGCATCATAAGGTATCTAATGAAAATTTTTTTAAGAAATTTAGTGGTCCATTTTTCAAGTTAATTTTCTTTTTAAGGAAAAAGACTTTCAGTTGAATCGACAAGCTAATCTGCAAGTCAAATTCAAGATCTAGGTAGTTCGTATAGAGTCTTTTAAAAGGTTTCACGTAGAACTAGTCATCCAATCGCAAGATTATATAAAATAAGATTTTCTAAAGTATTTCCCTTGCTAGGAAACTATATCAAGCTAGCTTTCAGGATGACATATTAAATTTCGTGGAATTTCATGCGAACTTCAAAGGTTAAAGGTTTTAACGAAAATTCATTAATTTCTACCGAAAAAAGATTAAATTTCTATTCTATGAGTGTTATTTTTTAATTATTTCTTCATTCCAGCACGCAAATATAACTTAATTAACGGCACACTCATCAGCAACATTTTCACATATTTAATTGCAATTTCTTTCATACCTATTCATTAATTTCACAAAATTAATTTTCTCGTTAATATTTTTATTTTTAATGTATATAATGCATAAAAGGACAAATTTTCCAACAAATATTTTTTAACCATAATGACTTAATTCCCGTAAGAAAATAATAATGAAATTACATTACATTATACCTTTTCTGTTTGGAAATTTTTTAGTTGTTGTATAATTTATAAGGATTATAAAATTATAACATAATTTAAAAACATATTAAATTTTAAATTCAAAAGTGTGTTTTACTCTGGTGTTTACTGTCGAAATACATTTAGTACAGTGTTATAGCAGGTTATAAAATAATTTAGTATCAATATTGACACATAAAACGTAAAAGTGCGGAGAGGAAATTATTCCATAACCATTTTGCCTTAGGGCTTATTTGAGAATTCTTGAATGCAAATATTTGGAGGGGAAACTTTTTTCAATTTTCTTATCCTCAAATAAATCTCTCTTTATTTCCTTTATTTTTTCAACTGACGTTTAAAATAATCGTATATATTTTTTATTTTTAAAGTAATTTTTATACCTCAATATCGTCTTTTTTTCAATTAAAAGTAAAGAAGCGGTCTTTAAATATTTAATTAAATAATAAATTGATAAGAGAAAAAGTTCTATTCAATTATCCGATTGTCTTCTAGCTCTTTTCCGAAAATTTTTACAAAAAAGATCTTGCATAACATCTATAGATCTTTAATTCACCTTTATGATGATTCTTCTGCAAGAAGAAAAACTACTGTAAAAGCATAATCGTAAAATAAGAAAGGAAACATTTTATATTCAATAAAAACAGGCGTTTTACATACTTTTTACAACCTTTTCCTAATGAAACTTTTTATTTATTTTTTTTATTTTCTAAGTAGAGAAAACTATTTAATAAATAGTTTTTATCTTTTCTTCTTTCTTTAAACTCTTTTTAATTTCTTAAAAAGCTTGTTAATAAATTTCTGATTATATTTCAATATCCTCAAAACTATATAAAGGTAAAAATGTAGCAGCGTAGGGTTTTTGAAAATATAAAGAAAATTCTAAATATTTTTTTTTTAATAAAAAAGCCGGTTTCCACTCGGATAATCTTTATTTTGACAGAATCATGTCTGAGAATTGGTTTTATTCAAGGCAGAAATAAAAATGCTCAAATATTGTATTATTCAGCCAACAAAAGATTGGTTTCTGATGTGGGTGTGGTATGAATTTCGCGATCTAGAGTAGTAGTAAAAATCGCGACGTGAGTAGTCGAATAATAGAAGATAAGCAGTGGGGGTTGGCTTTTTTTTGGGGGGGGGGGGGGTAGTCACGTCTGGCATACAAAATAACGTGGCCTTCCTGACCAGGGAAATGAAACGGAACAACTCCTCGATTTTACGGTTGCTTCGAGAGAATCACGTAGAGTCGTTTTTCAGAATTCGACAGACTTTTCACGGCTTAACGGCATTAGGGAAAATGATATCAAATGGTCCGGCACGAGTTTTCTGCACTTTTAACTTTGGAGCACTCAGTCATTTATTTACGTCAAACATCGAAGTGAAATTGTTAAAAAGGGATTAGAAAAATATTCTATAACTAAATATTTAGCATTAATATTGAAATCTCTCATCAGTTAATAATATGAAATCATTTTTCAAATAAACTGCTAGCTCAACAAAAAATCGAAAATTAAGAAACGGATACTCAATTTACTTGGAGAAAAAGAATAATGTCTTTTCTCTCTTATGACATTCCTCAGTGGAAAAGGTCGTATATTGGCACACGTAGCAAGTGTGTCTGACATCAAATTTTTTATCTACTTGAAGCTGAAACGCAATTCTTCGTAAATTCACTAAATTTTCCATCTTTCTTATTCAGTAATATTGTAACATAACTTTCATCTTTTACTGTAAATAAATATTATATCGAGTAAATGATGTTTAATATAATTTAAAAGGAGTTAAAAAAAGAATTCAAAAATGTAAATCAGATTCAAATGATTTTAATATACGCTTTTTAGTGAATAAAGTCATGAAAAATTACGTGCTTGATATTGTTTCAGTTTTAGGTGGGAATTGCAAAAATAATTTACGATCAAACATTTCAGTTTCAACAAAAGCTTCGCGAAGAAACGTACAGTATACTTAAGTGGAGAAGGTCTGATATTGTCAGCCATAAAATGTTCCAGTGAAGTGTATATTTTTATTTCGAACATTTTTTTATTTTCGGTAATTTGAAATTTATGAAAGTAGAGACCCTTGGCTGATTATTGAAGCAATAAATTTGATTTTAAATAAAATTCTGAATTTATTACATATTATATTTATCTCCTTTCAAAAGGAATAATCTTGAAGTTAAATCAAAGAAATGCAAGTCGAGTACACGTTTTAAATTTGAATTCATTTTGTAAAACAGTACATTAATGGTGATTTTTATTGGTTTTCCGATTCTATTTAAATTTGATCCTAACCAAGCTTGAATTTTATACAACGTCGGTTCCACTTATCACTACAAGTCTTCGTCCTCATTTATTTTTCTACGATTGCCTCAATACGAATAAGGATGCGACCTTTTTCTGAGAGATTCGAAAGTCGGGTGAATTGAGAAGCAGAAAATCGATTACTTGTCTCGGTTTGTAGCGTATATCCGATTAAATCACTGTTATCTCCCATCTTCCTCTTATGTCGTATTTACGAAGGAGAAAACATTGTGGATATGAAAAAAAAGCTTAGGGAGGAATCAAGAGTAGATCAAGTGAAAAATTTCAACCTTGCAGAGGGGAAAAGTCTTTTGTTTTCTTCTGCTACATTTGTAAACACCTTTTTTTCTTCTCGAGACTTAATTATTTTGTTCTCACCCTGACACAAATTCCTCGAAGCAGAACATCCTATTTACAGACGATTTATAATGTTTTAAGCTCTAGGTGGGCATTGAGTAAATTCTTTTGATTTCATCAAATCGATATTGTGTGGTAGATCTTTTTTCTTGAAACTTATTAGTATTATTAAAAGTCTAAATTGAATCAAACTAATATTCATTAAAATTCATATTTCAATTAAAAATGTCTTATTTTTTAACTTTCATAGGAAATTTAATCACACATAAACATAAAAACGAATTGGAGTTATAAAGATTTATTACAGGCGAGGATCGTTATGAGTTACAATCAAAATGTACATAAGAATTGTAATCTTCAAAAATCTTTCATTCTGCACAATATTGCAACTATAAAATGCAGGAACTATATAAAATGAAAAAAATGTGTTTTCCGCAAAACTTATATTAGGTTTTCTTAATTTCTACGTGAGAATTGAAAGAGAACGTTTTATTTAGAAAATTTAAACGGTTTCTGTTTTTTACCTTTCTATTCGGATTCCCTAATCAGAGATAAACAAAAAAGTGATCATCTTACCTTGGAAGTAGGGTATCATTTTGCACATGGCGTTTCCAAAAACGAAATTCTTGAGCATCTGGCCGAGGAGTGTGAATGGCATGCAAAAGACTCCAAGCAGAAGGTCCGACACTGCCTGAAACATTGGTACATGGAAATCACCTTGAATTTTCTCTCTTTTCACCAACTTTATCTTTCTTTTCTCATCTGAATGCTACATCTCCAGAATATCAAATATTCAGAATGTGGATACTATAAAGTATAAAGCAAAAAATGAATTACTTGCGGAAACGAAAAAGAAGGTCGAACATTTTTCATTTGTGTATTTGTATCGTGAGGTATTTCCTAGAATTGCAAACGACTCCTAACTAAAACTGTTTCCCTATTGGTTATTTATAATCCAACAAAGCAAACTTGAAAATTTAATTAATTTTAATTGGAACACAATTAATACAATTACTAGTTTGCTTATCTTTGCTAAAATTTATTTTCTCTTTTCATTGAAAATTCAATTAAACCTTCTCTCTTTATTATTAAATTTTAGTTATAATACTAGATCGTTTCACAATCTTCTCACGAAATATCTTTCTTTTGAATTTCCTCCTTTTTTCATCTCTTTTGAATTTGCTGCCTCTTTATATTTACAAATATATCGTCAAGGGTTTCTGAACTTTATTGGAAATAAGTTAAATAAAATCTCTCGCATCCTATCTTATTTTCACTATAAAATCGAGTAAAATACGCTTTCTGCTTCAAATTCCCGATCACGTGACACTAAATGGCGCAAGGGAATGAAAGAAAATGTTTTTTTACTAACCGAGATAGATTTGGATGAAAGCCCGTAATAATAATAAAAAATGAAACTGGCAAAAATAGAATGAAAGAAGAATTTTTCTAAAACTGTAATTTTCTTGAGGAAAAGTAGAATGAATTTAAATTAGAAAATATTCGAACTTCTTCTACGAAAATCTTAACTTTAAATATTCTAAACGTGAGAAGAGATTGGGATTATATTTTTAATCGTTAGTATAATTTTCTATAAAGTTTTACGTTTGAACGTGACTCTCACTACGTGGAAACTCATTTGCACTAAAATATCCACAAAAGAGATTGCAAGGCCATGGATCAAAGTTTACCAAGTTTCTTTTTTTTGACGTACGTGATAATGTGATATTAAATTCCCTCACGAATACCTAGAACCAGAGGACTCGGAAATAGCTTCTCGAATTAATTTTTCTCTTTGTATTTTTTACATTGCATGTGTACAGTGGCACGATCAGTAATACAGGTAATGGGATATGAGAACGAGTTTTATTATTCACGCAAGTACCCTCAGGATTGTGAAATTATTGCATTTTTATCTCGCATTTTAAACATCAATTATCATTGAGTGTTCTCATTCAAATAAAAATAAATTTAAAACTACATCATTGATTTATACTTCAATTTAGTTTCATTGTTTTTGATTGAAGAGCTCTAAATTAAATGAGCTGCAAAAGAAAGAAAAATATTTATCGATTTGATTCGATTTTTCGCTAGAGAAGAACTTCTCTTGATTGCCAATTACAACTTTTGATTAAAATCATTTCATATAATCAAATTGACCTCAGCAAATAAGATTGTGTCTTGGATCTAAAAATTGGTATTTATAGCATAATTTTTCTTCTATTAAATGAATTCTATAAAATTCTCATTAATAAAAATGACCGCTTATATATTTTCGGGATATTTTGAACAATATGAACTTAAAATTGTTTACATTTTTTTTTGCAAGAGTGTAACAGGAATTTTACCAGACTTTTTTATTACTAATTGAGTTTTTTAACATATATGCCTTTGGCCTGAAATGGCTCACGATAACTTGGGAAGATTCCAAAAAATGGGATAATCTGATCGGAATAATGAGATTAAGTGCATTGGATTTTTTCTGTCAAAAAATTTACAATTCTTATCAGGTCGTAAATGTGAAGAGGAGAATTAGTATATATAGGTAATATTCTTGTAAAGGCTGTGGGAGATTTAAGCAACATTTTAACGTTTTATAGATTTACAGAGTTGCAGTATTAAAAGGGTTTCAAAAAATTGTATTGAATAATAATATTTTGCAAATAATAATATATTGAAATATATAATATATTCAATAATATATTGAAAAAGTTTTCTTTATATAGGAAATGAAAAATTCTCAATTTTGTTGAATTTCAGGATTTTATTACAAGGACATATATATGGACTCTTTTTTGCAAATTTACTAACTGGCTTTGAATGAGAAATATGTAAAATACGATACCACAAGAGAGGAAAAACATTGTTCCTGCGTCGACGAGAATTTAGGATAAAAAAAATTAGATACGAGAGGAAACCAGACGACCATCACTTCTGCCCCCGTTCTTATGAATAGTGGGTGGTAGACACATCTGCTTTCAAGGACAGGAAGCAGAATGAGGTATGAAACGTGTAGAAAGTTGAAAAAAGATATATACGAATTAGGGTAAAGTTTTTAGCAAACTGGCATTAGCAAAAGAAAATAAAACTTCCATCGGAAAATCATTGCTTCCTAACGGTAAAGATGATGACAAGCCACTGCACACGATTCTCATCCTTATTTCCCAGAGGTGGAATAAACCCACATCTCCAATTTCAACTCTGATACTTCCTCTTTATAAATTGAAACTCTTCTTTTTGTATATTTAAGTAATTTTTATAAAAAGTATGAAACGCTTGATTTCTATTTACGAACACTCCATTTATATTTTTTTATCGACTTTCGAGCAAGCTATGAAATATATGCATGAAGGAAATTTATGATTTCAATGAAATACTTTGCATTTCCATAAAATACTTTTTATCGTCCTGACATAATGCTTTTATATTATTCCAGGAAACTTACAAAGAAGAAAATTACTAAGATCTTTTCTATTTTCAAGAAAAACTTGATCTCGATATGGTTCTGACATAAAGGAGAAGAAATAGTAATTTATTGCTTGTTTTTTTTTTTATATTGGTACTGAAGTTAATTCATAAAAAGCTTCTCGGAAAAAGCATTGAAATATCGATTTCAGACTTAATTCCTCGTTACCAGATGAACCCCATTTATTTAAAAACTTGATTCTGTGATTATCATAAATATTCAAACAAAATTCACTCCTATGTCTTCATTCTCATTTAGTTCAAAAGTATGTAATTTTTAAGCTTAAAAATTAAAGTTACAAAAGCTTTCTTTGTTTCAAACAAATCATCATTATTTGGACTATGTAATTACAGTTGAAAGTTTACGAAAGTGCACTATGCTGTATGTGTAAATTAACGAATTTAACGTTACTATTGTTATATCTATGTTCTTCTGGTAAAAGAAAATCAGACATGAATTATTCTGGCTGATTTAATTTGAAATTTTAAAGTTGATGTATCTGTTTGCACTGAGAGTTCCATCAGAGCAGGAAGAAAATATCCTATCCGCAAGAAATATCCTGGTGGTTCCATCAGAGGATATCAGATCGATTTGAAGCGATGAGTGATAAATGAACGTCCATTTTCAGCACACAGAACTGATCCGAACCAATCCGAACATGGCACTGCAGTAGTGCAGCAGATCGGCTTTTATCCAGGGTCAGTCGATAGAAGCACGAAATATCACCCGTTAGTCAACTAATTTTTTTGAAAAAAATAATGCGTGCTTGCATTCACGATAATAATATAATCTTTCTAAGCACAAAGGTCAGCTTTGACTTTCTTCAGCTCTCGAATTTCTTTTAGAATTTATACTCTCGAAAATTAGACAAAATAGCAACATTTTTCACAGAAAAAACTTTTTCAATTTTCTAAAAATTTTTTCAAACTATGGGAAAAATTATATTGTTATAGTTTAGACACTTTCGAGTTACCTTGAAAATCACGTACTTTATATTTAACAAAATGCTAACGATTCAAGTTTGTGAAACAAAGAAACCTTTTTCAGTTTCTGAGCAAGTTTCGAACTTCGTGAATAAATTATTCTTGATAGTTTGTACAGTTTTGAGATATCTGCAACAATTTAAACTTTAAATTCAACAAAATGGCAGTGTTTTTAATTTTCGACACAGAGAAAATTTCATATACCATTTTAAACGAAACATTGCGAATTTATTCTACAAAATGATAATTTCGCAATTTCTGACTGTCCTGGCTTAATATAAAAAAATTTACGATAGTAGCAAGGTGTAATAAAGTGCAGTGTATTACAATAAATTAAATTGAGCATAATTTATCAAAAATCTTGGCACGAGGTTACTTTTCAGTGGTGTCTTTGACACGGGAAATTGAAACTAGCCCTACGGCGCTTATTTAGTTGATAAGATTACGAGACTCTCGAGGGTCTACGAGTGGCGGAAGCTGGTGAAATACGAAGAAATATCATTGAGATACGAGTTGCTCTACCATGGCGCTAACATAAGTCAGGTGAGCAAATTTATGGCCGTCCAAATCGAACATCATAAATTTCAAAGCTTGAAAATCAAGAAAATTTTTACCGGGAGAGTATACTTCTCTTCATAAAATCCTAACGCGGGAGTACTTAAGAGAAAATTAAGTGAGCTGAGTTCAGGAACGTTTATTAATTTTAAATAAAAGAGTAAACTTTAGAAGATTAATATCTCTAGTCAAACAATTAACTCCCGCCTTCATATCTTTTACGTACATTGTGCGAACTTATATTTATTAAAATTAATTTCGTTTCATCATTTAATAACTTTTTTAAAAAGATAATAAAAACCTTTTAATAAAATACTAAAATGAATGAAAAAGATAAATTAAATCTCAAATCTAATTAAAACGAAAGGTCGAAGCAGATATCAAGGGTTTAGATTCTTTAATTTTATTGTTTACGATATTCGTGTATTGTCTCCAATATTCTTTTATGCAGACTACCACTTTTATTTTACGAGTCTTGCTCTACTTTTTCGGTGAAATCTTTTTTAAATTGTTTAAGGATATCTCCTTCAACACACTTTCGCAATGAAATCATTTCGAAATCTGGAAGTGTTTCTGAAGAACTTTATGTGTTCTTTTTTTTTTGTAAGAATCCCTATGGGACTTGATATTTTTAGCCTTTTTATAATAAAACAGTTTTTAGTTAAACTCGATTGTAAATGAAATTATTTGTATAGTAGCCTCAGAAAATTGAAATTAACATAAATTATTTTTTCTTCTTAATTTAAAAACCTTGACATTTCTTGAGAATATCTTTACCATTATCATACTCTTATGGTATGAGCTTAACATGAGAAATCCATAAACAATGTAATAAACTTTTCTAAAAAATTTCCATTCTTGAATATAAAAATATTATTGTTGCTGTTAGTAGTTCATATTCTTTTGTTATGCGTAAAGAACTAAAATTTTACTTTTAGGTCTTATGCACATTGCATGAAAGCATGTTTTAAAATTTATGTTTCATGACTCTATGTATATTCTCGAAAATTATTCAGAGCTTTATTACAACCTAAAATGTAGACCGCGATATTAAAATATCTCTTCAGGAAAGTTACAAAGCTACATCAAAAATTGAAATAAAAACTAATTGTCAATTTTTATTTTTCTAGAATTCAATAAAATGTGTTTGAAACTATTAAAAGTAAGCATATCTCTAAATATTAACAATGAAGCTCTAACTGCTCAATTTTACATTTATGCTTTCTACAATAATCTAAAATTTAGAACTGATCAAATGAAAAATGTATTATCCCTTTCAGCTTTAGTTTCAAACTGAAAAGCACTTTGTTCTTCTATTATTCAGTCAAACGCCCCCCCCCCCCCCCC
>UCOH01000049.1:58425-162627 GCA_900474275.1 Synergus japonicus
CCCCCCCCCCCACTGATGTAATTTCAAAATTTAAAATGTGGTTGTAAAAATTTCAAATAAATGAAAATTGTGAATAAAATATTTCTTTTTTTTTTTTGCCAATCAAGTCATAATTAAATTCCACAAAATAATATTCCTTTTAAATATTTTCTTTTGGAAAAAATTATATACTCAATTCTGTAATGTCTCTTAATTCTCTCTTAATTCTGTATAATTTCTGGAAAGATTTTATTCAAAAGAGTAAAAGTTTTTGTTATTTTAATACATAATAGAACCTACATAAAACCAAACGTGAAATCGAAATAGAAGTGAGCGGTATTCTGTAGTAAATCTATATTTAATAGAGTAAACGTTTACTTTAGATCGATCCTAGGTGTATAAAGAAAATAATTCGCCCCTGAGTGTGGGCAGGATTGTAGGTCACTATACGCACCAGGTTCAACAGGTAGACGTTGGTCACCGTTCGCATACGTTTATTCCTGGCAAGAGTGATCAGCACTAGGGAATTCCCAACGACTGAGAGGAGAAAAATTGTCGTATAAAGGGGTACTATCAGATTTTCCAAAAGGTTTCCGTTTCCGGAAGACGTCGTTGTGGTTGATAAACTGACATTCGACAGATCGGTTGACGTCACTGTGGAAAATCGAGGATACCGACTACTCGCTGCAACGTCCTCGTGCTCATCCACCGGATCAATCGATCTTCGATCCCAGTTCTCGAGAGAAATCCGACTTTCTGTGATGTTACCGCTCGACATCGCTGACACTGCAAGCAAAAAAATCACCAATGAATTTCCAACAAACCGGAAAAATTGGCTACTGAGTTGAAGCGAAAAAATAAATCTGGCATATTATAGATAGAAGCCGAGAAGAAGATTTTTAATTTAAAGTTTATTTGCTTTTTCAAGTTTACAGTGTAATATTTTGTCACGGCTCTGCAATTTAGAATGAGCTTAATTCAAAATTATAGAAGTTTTCTTTTTGTCGGATTTATGTTTCTGGTTTTGATAAAAATTGTAGACTTTTTTTTATTTGTTAAATGAAGACCGACGTTATTTTGTTGGATTTTCATATAACTGATCGAACGAGTCCTTTCTCCTGTCTATATTGACAGTGTAATAAAAATGAAGTTTACGAAAATGAGAAATGATATATTGTTGATGGCTGTGGAAACTGACACAAATTGTAACGCCAATTTTACTAGAGCAATTTTTCTTTTCTAGGCCATAAACCACAGCAAAAATACGTAAATTTTTTTGTTACCGTTATATCAGAAACGATTATTACATATCCGTTGTCAGATCTAAAAAATTTTCATCTTTTTGAAATATAAAAAAATACTGTGCAGAAAGCTATTTTGAGAAGCTGGTTTGAGAAAGGCAAAAATATATTTGGTCATAAATATCTGACATATTCCTTTATGTAAACTTCGAACGCTCTTTTGCCTAATACGATGTTTCAATATAATAAACAAAAAAAAGGGATCGTTTTCCTCTTTAGAGGAAAATGTTTTTCCGATGAGCAAAAAACCTTGTTTTATCAAAAAGAAATTCAATAAATGTTCAACAAGTTTTATCCAATATGGCAATAAATTCAATTGTTTGTTTTATTATGGCTAAAAGGTATCTTCACAAAAAAATATTTCACACAAAGAATTTTTTTGTCTATTACCAAATCTCATTGGTGCGTAAGAATCACGTGCCGGATGAGCCTTCGTCTTCAGAGGTTGTAAAATTCTTCAAATAAAAATCCTCCGCTAGGTGACCTAAAGTATAAAAGCGAGAAATACCTTTAGTTTCTTTAGAAGCTCGTAAAAAAGAGAATACTGTATTTTAAAATCTACATTTTAAACAGAAATCTTAAAAAAAGACAATAAAAATATCAAGAAAATTATTGTGATTTTCGTCAAGGCGATTACGACTAATAAAATAGTTTCTGAAACTTACTCCTTACTGAAAAAATCTAAATTCAAATTTAAAACGTTTTTAAAATGTAAAGAAAATTATTCATATTTTTTCTCCGTATACTTCTTTTTTTTTAAGCCAAGCCAACATCCGTATTCATTATCTTTCTCGTTTTCTCTCCCAGAGAGTTAGTTACCTCAGAAATGAAAAAAAAAGTTTTCAGAAGAACGTTGTGGCGTACAGAGATAAATTTTTATTTGCTAAAGATTCTTGAATCCCCGCCGGATAAAAAAACTTAAGAAAAAAATTGTGAAAAGGGAAGAAAAAAATATATCATGAAAACCAATCGTTTCTTCTCCTAAAGCCAATTATTATATTTTTAATAACATTTTTTAAGTCAAGTCATCTCTTTTAGAACTGTTAAAGGATGAATAATTGAATAAATCAAACCCTAAATGTCAGCAAGAGATAAAGAAGAAAATTTTCGACTAAACTTGAACAAAAAATCTGAAAGAAAGTTTTCACCGGAAACTTTTTTTTCTACCCTTTTCAACTCGGGATATAAATCTCTGTCGTTGCCCTAGTTCTGTCATGTCCTACAGTGCCGAAATTATTTAACGTATTCTGTTAAAATAGAAATCTTTTACTTCACTCACCACAAATAATAATGAAGCATCCTCTTTAATAAACGCACTAATTATTGGTACACAAAATCACTTTCCACAAAGAACATCATCCACCTTTTGCCACAATCACTTATCCTTTCAATTTTATTATTACTTTTTATAAAAAGGAACTTCCAATTTTAGTTTTTGAAGCTACTTATTATCATTTCAACCCCCTACAATTTCTGCACTTTAAAATTGTCCACTATTCATTTTTTCAATGTTTTCTTTTCGATTTTTGATCATCGACTAAGGCTTCAAAATTTATTTCAGTAATTGAATTTTCATCTAGACTTTTCACTTTACTGAAATTTGTTGAAAGGAATTATTGGTTCAATGTTCGTTAATTCGTTTTTACTCCTACTTCGATGAAAACTTCTACTTCAGGGAGAAAACACGTGTCAAATTTGTTAGCAAACTTTCTCGATCAGAAGCGATACAAGTTGCAAGTAGAGAAGAAATTCGATTACTATTAATCGTAATAATTTAAGAGTCGCTTAAATTCAAGTGATAATAAAAATAACAGAAATGAGGCTAAAAAGTAAAATTAAAAATTAAAATTAATGAATAAAATAAGAGAACTTTAAAATTTATCGAAGAGCAGTAAAACAATTATTTTACTAATGATATATAATTTTGGGCCCTATTTTTATCATATCTTTTTCTACTTTTTATGAATTTTTTAAAAGAGAAAACCGTTCATTACGGCAGCGGCGTATCAAGCCCATTAAAAGTTTACAAGTTCTGTCAAACTTGAGGAAATAAATGAGATGGGCAACGAAAAAAGTCAGAGAAAAGGAAAATTTTGTTGACAGCGACGAGGACAGAACCAACAATTTTCTCTCTAAAGCCCAAAGTTTCTGGAAGCCAACATGAGTCCTAAACTTTTTCTACTTATTAAAAGAAATTAACCCCGAGTCCATGCTTAGACCTCTTACTCACATAAATGTACCAATTAGTTATAAAAAGATTATTGAAAAAGAATAGAAAACGAGAAATTTGAATTCTCATTGATACTATTCACTCAGAAAAAAGTTTTTTTGAATCAAACAAACGTATCATTGATATAGGGTCAAAGAAAAAATTTGTTTGAATTAAACAAAATTTATTTGATTCAAAGAAATTTTCTTTAATATGATGAAATCAATTTTTCTGAATTAAAGAAAATTTCTTTGAATCAAACAAACTTTTTTCTCAGTGTTGCAACTTTCTTTATTACGAAAATTAAAATGTCATTTTGCTCATTTTTGAATTGTCTGTTTCAACCAAAACTAGGAATGACATTAAAAAATTTCTCCAATTTCACAAAATTCATTTAAATTCGTTTAAAAAAAGGTTTCTTTGCTACCAGAATAAAAATAATTCCTGTTAGAATATTTCTTAATTTTTAATTTCTTCTCGTCCCTTTCAAAATACATAATACAATTTTATTATACCATAGAAACTTTTCTTGCCTAAAATGGTATTATTTAAAAAAGAGCGTCCCTAAAGCATTTTTAACATCACCGAAGTATAATATCTGGTTTTGCCGAATTTAAAAAAATGTTTAAATGCATTTCGATGTATTTTCTATTTTCAGTAGTAGAAGTCAACGTAGGTTGAGACGAAATGCGCGCGCGACGAATTCTGGCCGCCAACTAAAGTCGACGTGAATCGTCTGCTCAGTCTAACCACCCCCAATATTTTCCCCTACAATCAAGTAACCCCCTTCCCCCTCCCCTTATCGTATCGCACCCAACGAGTGTTTAAAATTATCACCGAACCGAGACATGACGAAAAATATCGTTTACAGTTTCAGCAATAAATCATAGTCGTGCTATGATTGTATCAAATTGAACTTTTAACGAAATTTCGTACGTGATTCATTAATGTGTAAGCAACGTTCGTATTTCAATATCGATAGAAAATATGGCAGAATCGTATAACAAGTAATAGTCTGTCACGATGAGAGAGGTCAAAATCTGCAAAATTTATTCATGATTAAATTACAGCAATTTCGAGGGGAATAAAAATCTGATCAGATTTCAAGCGGGGAATTGAAAAGAAATTTGATCCGACTCACGAATTGCTTAATATGTGAATTTGGGGTATATTTCTTTTACACAAAACAATTCATCAAAGAGAATCTGAATTCATTTATTGAGAAGATTTAAATACATTTAATTTAATCGTAACTTAGCAGATCACAAATTGCGTTATATGTAGATTTAATGAGAAGATTTAACGTGAAATTGAGTTTTAAAGTTCAAGGGAGTTCAGCAGCGGCAAACTATTTTGAAGAAAGAGAACATATACCTATAGAGTAAAATAATTCCTGTTAGTTTATGCGCTAATAACTCTCTCCGTAATGAGAAGTATAATGATGAAAATTAATGACTGAATGAAATCGTTAGGTACTTGAACTGAATTGGTACCTATCTCATGACTTTTTCATTAACTTTGCAATAAAGTGCCTCATTTATAACCATTTAGTATCTGGAAAAGACATTTCATGTTTAAAATAAATCAATATAGGATAAAAATCTCATTTTTATTTAGTTTCAAGTTTATAAAATTAATTTCTGTTAAAACTAGACCATCTAAACTAAATTTACTCTTATGGAAATTACCACATGCCCCTAATTGCTGAAAAACATTAAACATTTAAAATTATCTATAAAAGACTTCTCTAATTTTCATCGCATTCACTCTGAATAGACAGAGATTCAAGTATTTCGTAATTAAAATTTAATTATACAGTAACAAGTTTCAGGTGTTCAGAGAGTAATCAATTTTCAAGTAGAATGCCAACTATAAACGAGATGTTTGTATACATATACGTATCCCTTGAAGTAATTGACTGAAATAACAAGTATACAGTACATACATATGATCCTGGCAACTGACCAAAATTCGGTGTTTAGATAATGTGTTTATCTCACTGGATCGATTGAAACAATTAATCAGTTTTCGGCAACACTATAAGCCAGAAAAGGATCATAAATTGTTCTCTATATAACTCGCGTACACGCAAATACCTTTAATTATAGCAAAATTAAATTCATGATCATGAATCACACGCAATCAAACATTAGTTCTCTTTTTGTGCTTTTGATCTACTCATCTACCCAGGTTTAATTTCCCAAGTTAGTTTAGTCTTTTTGGATGCTTTGACCAAACATACAACTCATTAAAACCTGAAACATATAAATAACATATTTTACTCTTCAAACACAGAATTCATTTTTTAAAAACCCCTTTTCAAATGAGAATTTCGATCCATCTACGAATTGCACACGCGATATCCGGAGGTGATATACAACTGCCCTCAAATTTCAGATGAGTATAGGTAATACGCTATAGGCAGCGTGATGTTTGCCAGTTTCGCAAGAAGAGCAATTTGCGGGAAATTAATTCCATACCAGTGATAACGTCAGCCAAAAAAAGGGTCAAACATTTACGCTTGGTGACTTCTCAATTTCGTTTTCTAATCAAGAAATGGGAAAACATTCATTAACAAAATTGACTGAGAATTGTGAAAGTTTTCTCTTTCAATAAAATAAATATAATCGCCATTTTATTCAATTTAACATTTATCACTTGAAAAAGTTTTCTCAATCTGTGGATTCAAGAGGTGAAAATGACCCTCAAATTTCAAAGGCATGGATTCGAAATGTTATAAAAAGTTTGAGAAGAACTTGAAGAAAGAATTACTTGAAAATTGTACAAGTTTTCGTTGTAATTCTTCATGATTTGAGTAGACACTATAATAACTTTTTGTCTAGAGTATTAATTATTATATTTTACGACAAAATAGTTAGCATCCAGGTCTCTTCATCCAAGTACAGATACAAATACCGAGTACAAATTACTCATACTCTGTAACAAACAAGAGAAATATAGACACTGGGACACGTAGTTCTGCAACTGACACGAGGATTGATATTTTGCCACCCTCACCTCCTGTCTCTCGACCTAGCATGCACTTGCTCCTACTCAAATGTGCCCATTTTCCTATCTCTCTCACGTTCGAAAGACCTCCAAACATGCACGGCTCTGCCTTTTGCCAGGCCCTGCTTTTCCTCTCGAGTCGATTAACAAGTAAAGCCCATCACTAACGTGGTTCTGCGTTTAGCACGAACACCTGTCAGAAAAGTAAGTCAATGCTTGCCGACTATTATCGTATGGTTAATGACATAAGGGCATGATAAGCGATAAGGAAAAGAGGCTCCTTAACAAATGATGAGATGATATGACGCTAAGATTCAACTGACGAATTAGCCATCGAGTTTCTTGAGAGATAGAAACTGGTTTAATGATCGCGAAGGATCACGCGAAAGGGCTTTCTCGAATCGATCCCAAAATAGAAAGCCTTTGTGTTAGTGATTATATCCTTGCTTAATCTTGAACTAAATGGATAGAGCATCCATTTCAGTAATTTGCAATCTTCAATATTTTCATGAACTCATGAAAGAATTCATGTGGTTTTTAATCAGTTTCATATCAATCTTATTATTCTGACAACGTTTTAGGTATATTATACTCAGAAAAAAGTTTATTTCAATCAAACAAACTTATCATTGATATATAGGGTCGAAGAAAAAAATATCTTTGAATTAACCCAATTTTTTTGAATCAAACAAATTTTGTTTGATTTAAACAAACTTTTTTCTGTGTAGTCTCCGCTGATTCGAAAATTCTTTTTTCCTCATTTTCGACTCCTATATCGAATAAAAGTTTTGAAAAAAAGATAATAAAACTTTTCTTTGTTTCGAAAAATAAAAAGCCTTTAACGTTAAAACTTTCGCACAGTTTTTTATTTTATATTCAACAGTATCAAAATTTTAAGTTGCGAACGTTTTTAACTTAAAAAGATATATAATTCACGCACTTTGTAGAGATCAAGGTTGTAAAGACGAGCTGCTCGTCGAAAAAGTTTTTTATGATCCTTGGAATGATCTGCTTTTAACCGAAACTTTCTGAGGAACCTGTAACGCGCTCATTTCAAGATATACTAAAAAGTAAAAAAAAATGGCTTGAAAAGCCTATTAGTCAGTACTAGGTTTTCAGATAATCGTTGTAACAACCTTAATTGATATGGAATCGTTAAATTCCTAACTAAGGTCTACGAAAAAAGTCTGAATGCCCTTTTCTTATTAGAAAAAGTGTTCTTAAAAGCATGTGGTACTTTACCATAAAAGCCATTTAGTTTCGCCAATTTTACGTTTGAAATCATAAAAATATTGTTCATTAAAACTAAACCATTTACCTTTGCCTGGATGACACGGAGTTAAGTAATTGATTAATTAATTTTCTACAGCCTTTGATGTACAAAATCTGCATATAGCTTTTATCAAAAAGTTCATTTCTAGTCCAGAGAAAATCAAATTAGCGTTTCAGATATATTTTTACCTACACAAGTGTACAGCTTTCGTAAAATTCGGGATCTTTGTATTCTTTTCTTTTATTCTGCTATTTTGGAAAATTCCTAATGTTCCTTTTCTTTAATCTAATTTAAAGCGATCCTTCTTTCACTTCAGTAAATTCACTCCTTTATTTCACCGATATATCTTTTTGTTATATCTCCTTTTTCAACCTTGTTCAATCTTTTTCGGTTCACCTTTTTAATCCAAAAATTCCTATCTAAAACTTTTATGTAATAAAAACTTTTATGTTTTTTTCTTTTATTCCTCCTTAATCTTTTCGCTTCTGACCTTTAAAGAAACCCAGAGAAGTGTGGAATGATGGAAAGGTAGAAGTGAAAGATGGATGTCAGTTGAGAGGAAAAAAATAAGAAGAATGGTTGCGAAAAAGAGGGTAGAGACGCAATATCGAAATTGGAATATCGATGCATCAATATACGAACATCAATGTTGCATCTTAGCAGAGGGGAAGAAACAGAGGGAAATAAGGGAGAGGATGAGGAGAAGGAAAAAAGAAAAAGAAAGAAGTGGACGAAGGAAAGAAAGGAGTTAAAAAGTAGAAGGAAGAAGAAAGTGGGAAGTTAGAAGAAGTGAAAGAAACAAGAGGAAACAGGAAGCTTAAAGAAGAATAAGGAAAGGAGGGAACTTGAATAAGAAAAAAAAGTAAAAAAAGAAGAAGGAAGGGGGAAGTGCGAAAGGGAAAGGGGCAATGAGGAAGGGGAAAAAGAAAGACGAGAGTTAAATAAAAAAGGAAGAAGAAGGAAGGGAAAGTATCAGAAAGAATGGAGAAAGAGGATGATGAAGAAATAAGGAGCTGAGAGAAGAATAAGGAAGGAGAAAAGAAGTGAAAAAAGAAGAAGGGAAGAATGCAAAGTGTAAAGAGGAAAAGGAAAGATTTGAAATAAATAAAGGAGAAAGAAGAAGAAAGAAGAGGGAAATAAAATCAGATACCAAATTCCATCCTCTTCTTTTTTTCTCTCTCTTCTGTTTCTTCTTCATCAATATTTTTTCTTTTTTACTTATCTTTCCTTTCTTTCAAAGCGATCTAAAAAAATTGAAAAAAGACTCCAATAAAAAAACGTTAAAGGATCAAATTGAATCACGCTCGGTCTGTTAAATTCATCTAATGGAAGGGCAACTTGAAAGTCATAAGTTACGGCTAGTAACTTCGGACGGGTTACGTAATAATCTTGGTAGAATTAGGTAGAATTAGTCCATTTGCACCGCTGCAGAAGCTGGTGCAAATTATTGCAATTATTTATGAAAAAGAAATTTGTATGTTATTATTCTTAACGACAGACTTTTTTAGCGTGTTAGATTAGAGAGTCTGCAGTGGAAATGGCAAAGGCCTTCCCTCGGGGCTATAAAATCCACCACGCACTCGGGAAATGGCTCTTGTCGTAAAATTTTTTGAGACATCCCCGGAGCCCCTTAATTTGGGAGAAACTCTTCCCCAAAAATGAAGTAAGAAGGTGACTGACAGAGTGAGAGCTGCCTTTACGATTCGTTGTAACCATATATCCAATCCAATATATTGACGCCAGGGAAGGATATTTTGAGATCAGATTAAAAGCGTGTCAGATTTTTTTTATTTTGGAAAAAGGTAGAAAAAAAGAAATAAAAGGCGAATGCTTTACCTCGCTTAAAAATACCTGAGGCATTTTTCAAAATCTGATCTAAGGGACTAAAAGTATAATACAATATAGATTATAATATATACATATATAGAATATAATGCAATTAGAGGTGAATATAAACACAGAAATTAAGTATGCACTTGTACATAAATCAGGAAAAACAATTGGATAACACTTTCTTATTTGTCCCTACGTCCCTGGGGCGAATATGAAAAAAAAAAAAAAAAAAACATAATACAGTAATACAAAGTCGGCAGACGTTTGATTCCCGAGAGTAAGAGAGAAAAAAATTCTTGAGGGGATAATTTATGAGGATTCTGGTTTCTAAAGCTCGAAATAACGATTGGGTACAAATTGCTGCATCACAAACGAAAATAATGAGCAGCAAAATCTGCAAACAAAGGAAACTTATAAGGTTTGATAAATAAAGAAGAAAGTCTTTTCAAATAGAGATAAATATGTAATTACGACTATTAAATCATATATTTTTTTGTTTTTCTATGGTATATTTTATGAAAATTAAACAGTTTTACATGAAATTATATGTATGTTTGATTAATAATTCATTTGAAAACGGAAATAAAGATAAATGAACTTTCCAAATAGAGATAAAATGTCTCTGATTTTAGTTCATACCTGGAAAACGGAGAAATATATGATGATAGATATGAATGCGAATAACTTGGGAAGGTTTTGAGGAGATGAAGAGGGTGGAAAGACCTACACAAATTTCATCCACATGCCAATATTCCAGCCGGTGGCTGAAGGCGTAGCTATTATTCTCATATTATTTCATGATTTACGATGCTATTTCCGGTTCCCTTGCTTTCTGGGTTTTAATGGCTTCTGAACCGTCATGCTTTAAATTTAAGAAGGGAAATTCTTCAACTGGAAACTGTCATAGTGACTTGCTATAGTAATATTCACATTCTGGGTCGACTTTTCATTTCTACTCAAAAGTGTCATTCAAATACTTTATCTACTTAAGAACTTCTTTAATGAGTAAAAAAAATGATTAATTATAAAAATTGTACTAAATTTCAATTTGCAGAGTCAATCTTTTAGAAAAAATAAAAGAGGAGCGAATATTTTATTTGAAACAGTGGAAGATGAGGACATTGAAGGATCATTGAAAGATTGAACTTAATGAACCTATAAAAAAGTTTTTAACGTTTTTCGTTTATTGAGATTACTGAATTTAACCAGCTGAGAGGATTTAGGGGTGAATTTGAAAATGACTGAAGATGGAGAAAAATACGAAAGAATCCACGAGGATTATCTGGTTGAAAAGCATCTTAGAAACAAAGACTCAGACAGGTGCGTAGGTAGTAGATAAAGGAGAAAAGTGATAGATTGAGAGCTTTTTCCTTAGGGAAAACATTTTTGTAATAATCGGCCTATATTTCTCTCTCAGATCATATATCTTCTTTGGATACTATTCTAAAACATTATTTGTATTTGCTTATCATTGTAAAAATGGAAATAAAAATAAGTGTATTGTCAAAATTGTGAAAACGATAATTATTTTTAATTGATTTCCAAAAGGTCAATGGAAGGAGTAGTAAATATTCCATTGGAGAACTTGGCGAGTGGATCCAAAGAAGGCACTTCTTCACAAACAGTCAGTCGGTTTAAAATACTTTAAAACGAGATATATGCATTATAAAAAAAATTGAGATTTTATATAACGAATTTCAGAGCTCTTTCGTCCAGCTATGCTCGCCTCGAGAAACCGAAAAGTGCTACAATAAAAAGAATGGGTCAACGACTGGAGCTGAATTTTCCAGAAAGACCTCTGGTTCATAAATTTTATACTCTGTTTAAGTGAAAAGTGATAAATTGATATTTTAGCTACTACTTAAATTGTTTTTAAAAATTTAAAGAGTGTACAATTGTAGCGAGTAGACTCGCTGCATTTTTTCCAGGATTTCGTCACACAAAGGATAATTTGAAGGAAAAAGGAGAGTCGATTCACAATAAAGTGCATGTTGAGTCAAGTGAAATTCCAAGAGAAAAAAACATGGTGGATGCTCGAAATTTCAAAAGCATGACAATTGATAGAATGGGGAAAATGTTGAAATTCAAATCCTCCAATTTCGAGAGAAATGAATTCGAATTCGTGTCAAAGGAAGAAGGCGTATGTGAAGTAGAATCCAATTATATTTATTTTTTATTTATATTGTTCACAATGTAAATCGAAGTTTTTAATATGAAATATCGGTTGTGATAATAATGAGAAAAATCAAAATTGTTGTTCAAAGGGTTACAAATAAAGTATTTAGTGATAAAGTTAGAAAAAAATAAAAGTGAAACGGACAGACAACTGATAGCAAAAGTAAAAGGGACTAATTTATTATTTATTTTATTTTATTATTTAAGACAGTTTTTCCCCATAGTTTGGATCATAAACAATATATTTTATGAGCAGGAAACGAGGAGAGTTTCTTACCCTTGCGAAAAGCCATCTCGAAAGGAAAAATCAAATTCCCTCGGAAGAATGTTGAAACTTATGGACTTCGATGTTGGTCCCAGGAGAATATTCGGTCAATCCAAATCCGAATCTACCAATTACTCTCCAAAAGCTAACGTTTCCATTGGCCAAGAAGAAAAACCCTCGAAAGTTTCTGACGATCGAATTCGACGAGCTTTTTCAAAAATGCTTTCTCAAATTCGAGGTAAAAATAAAATATTTCATTAAAATTCTTCGCTAACTTTCTCCATCTTCTTTCAAGATGTTGAACTCTACTTCAAATTTACTATATTCATTTTAAATAATTTTAAGTCTATCTCCTCTTTTACATATATATTAAATTGAAAAATTAAAGTTTCAAATTTTTAAGTCTGGAAGATTTACCCTTTGTTAGTCTTTGAGAGTCAAGTTCTAAGGGTTACGACAAAATTAATCTTAAATATTTTCTACTTGTTTACCTTTCTCAAATTATTATAATCTATGAAGTTGAAGTAAATCTTGATAACTTTTCTAAAGTTCCAAGCCAATTAAGATTCATTAACAGATTATTAAGCAGAACGTATTTAATTTTTTTGTGATTATTTTAAATAGTTTAAAATAAATAAAGTACTCTAATAAACAAATATCAAGTTTTATCTTTGCTTTATTTGTAAAAAAGTGAACAATAAAATATTTGATATTTTATTTAGAAATACATTTCGATATAAAAATGATATTTTTTTTATTACCTGAAACGTGTGTGAAAAATGATTTATTGTACTAGGTCGTGCACAAAATGCAGATACGTCAATAGAACCAAATTTCCGGGCAACGGAGGGAAAGTCAAAAGTTTCCCTACCGCCAAGGCCGAACTTAGCCACGAGGATCATCGGCAAACTCTCCACCTCTCCATCTTCCTTATCGCCCACGAAAAACACGACATCTTTGTCACCCAATTCAACATCATCGCCAGTTGAGAATTCCGAACATCCGGTTTGAAAAATTATCTCTACACTGGAATTTCCTTAATTCTTCAGACCCTGCCATCCACAAATTCCTCACGAACGCAAAATAATTCTCAAAAGTAATAAAAATAACAGAACTAATTTCTAACACAACAAGATTACTTAAATTGATAAAAGTTAAAATTTTTAAAAATACAAAAAATCTAGATTACAAATATTAAAATAATTAAAACAAGTTCTTTGAAAGAATAAATCCTATAAAGAAGAGACAAGGATTGAATAAAATTTTCATTTGCCCTAATTAAAAAATTTATTTTCTCAAAAGTTCGGAGACATATTCTGATTGAATTTGACTCGATGTAAATATCTTGTTGGAATTTCCAAAACATTGGCATTCAAGTTCACTTTCTTTTTTTCTCGGTGAACTTGCACAAAATTCTGCCTTGATCCCATTCTACCCTGGACTGTCTCCAAATTTTTAAATTCACATCAAAAGCTTTTCAAATAGATAAGATATAAATACATGATGCAAAAGCACATTTAGTTCGAAACTGGATTGAAAATTACTAACTTTTCAAGTAGAATCGAGTCGAGGCAAATTGGACTTGATATCGATATTCGATTGCAATTTATCACAGAGTAACTTAAACTTTGTAATTAATTCTTCGAATCTTAAAAGTACTCCTAATTACAAAACCATATTTGTTCGAAGGTCTGCACTACGTTTGAGATTCTTCTCCTCCCTTGCTGCCAAAAAAAAAATTCAAAAATTTGTTTCTAAAATTTTTCTTTCTGACAGCAATGTGCATATTTATTTGTATACTTAAGCCTAGCTTGGAATATAAAATTTCTTCAAATGGCGAGGGTTGAGAATATCGAGATAAAATCTAGATGAGCTGATATGTCGAGGTAAAAACTAACAGAGTTGATAATATCAATAATCGGTAATAATCAATAAAATGCTGCGATAACAATAACAATGATAATAATAATAAAATTCTCGGTAAAATACAGAGTTTCGCGAACTTCGATTAAAATATTATTATTTACAGTGGTGTCTTTTTCCCAAGTCTCGAAGACAGGGAATTTAAGCGTTTAAGATTACGCGATTATAAACAATCTCCAATCATTCTTGTTTCCTTATATTCACATATTCACGCATTCATATATTCATATATTCATATATTCACAAATTCAGAGTCACACTCACAAGCTCATTTTATTATCATCTTTCGACTTCCTTCGCGAGATTCTTTTCAAGCTTTAACGATTAACGACAGCCGCAACGCGAAATTACAAATCTTTATACTTTACTAGAATCGCGTGCACATTTTTTAATATACTCTTGATTACATTTTCATTACAAAATTAAGTACACGCTCATTCGCAACGTTTGATCCGAAATTCTCCCCTATTGATGGATAGTTTTCAATTTTTTTTTCTGATTTGGAAAAAGGATTATATTTTAAATAAATTAAAATTTTTATTTTAAGGAAGGGAAATTGATTAGTGAAAAAGGACTTTAATATAATCAATAATTAAAAATGGAAGCCCAGAAAATTGCTTTCTGAATATTGGAAGAATTCATCGATGAGGGGATGGTGATATGGTTATTATGGTTTCTATGAAGATGCGAGTTTCTTGTTCCCATTGACTCTTTTTTTTCTATGCTAAAAAAGAATATCGATCATAAGTAGAGATTCTAGAGAAACGATTAAAAAATCGTTTTGGCTCGTCTAATACGGCTTTTGGACGGACGGTCGCCACCAAAGATCGATCGATGGGTCTCCAGAGGCTTTGAGATCAACGGTGACAAACCAATGGAATATTTTAAGATGTAATGCTTTTTTCCTGCTACATACACGGCTCTTTTCTCACTTTTCAGACCTCAAATTCACTCATTCACATTTATTTTTCGAGTCTTTTCGTTTAAGAAATCCTGTCTTTTCTTTTGTTCGACACTATCCTTTTTTAAAAAGGTTTGCTTTTTATATCTGAGTGCTTTCCTTTAAAGAATTCCCTGTCTCTTCCTCAAAGACATATAGTGTCTTTTTCTCCTAGCCTTCTCTTCTTTTAATATTTCCATCCTCTTGTCATTTCTGCTTTTTTCGTTTCCCGATCCTTCCTGCTATCATATTCTCATGTGAAATCGAGATTTCTAATATTTTTACTGAATTAATTCCTTTCCATGTTATCACATCCCAGACTCGGCAATTCCCTCGTCATCTGTAAAAACAAGAAAAATCTTCATTAACACGCTGCAATTCTTTATTTTCATTCTAGATTCCATGCTTCGTAATACATATGAAAAAAGTTGCGACAAACTCCTGAAGTCCAAATTAAAAATAAAAAAAATCTTTTGACTTTACACAATCCCAAATTCCATATTTACATAATTACAATTTTTTTCTTCGCTTCAACAAATATTTCAAAACTTCATGCAATTTTATAAATTTCAAACAGATTTGCAAGCTATTATTTGGAATATGAGTCGATTTTAATTTATATATTTACAAATATATTGTAAATATATCATAAAATCCATGTTTCAATATTGATTAAAATTTGCATAACAAAAATGAATAAAATTGATAAATATCATTAAAACGCCCCAGTTCCGTTGGACGAAGTCCTAAATTATGAATAATGAAATAATAATTATCTACAATTCTAGAAACTAGAATATAAGCCATTGGCATCTGCAGGCATGAATCAATACCGCATGCATTTACGAATTTATGATGAATTTCAAATTGATATGTATAAATATGCAATTCAACCAATTATGAGCAGCGTGCACAGGAAGGAAGCAGCGGCACTATATTACCATCGGAGTCGTTTTCACAGTTCGAAGGTCACCTCTCCTTTTCATCATCGGCTGGATTCTTTGCATTTTCGACTGAACTTCGATTCTTTCCTAAATTCAAAGGGCGAAAGGTTGCAGACATCTTTTCATCTGTTTATTTATTCTTTCCAAAATTCCGTATAACTCATCAAATCTTATATCAAATTCTCTTTCAAAAGATTTCTTATCAAATGTCCAAATATTCTAAATTTTCCTGCAAATGTCAATTATTGAAATCCAAAACAACTATTAACAAAATTAACTTGATGGATTCTTCAATTATCCGATCAAATTTTGTGAAAAGGAGTTTGCACAAAAAGCAAGATTACATCACCTCCACCTTCTTAAATATAATCATCCATCACCAATTATTAAAATGGTGAGTTAGTTTTCATTTCATGAATAGAAAGAGACAAAGATAGTTAGATTATTCAAATATACAGGGTGGTTGCAAGACTATTTTCAAATTCAAACTGGCAGTCTTACCAAATCCAATTCATGAAATAGAAAGTCAAATTACATTTTTATTCCATAACTTGACCACCCTGTTATACGAAAATTGGATCACTTGGATTAGATACTTCCGATTACAACACTTATTAGAAACAGAAGGAAAATATCATGGGATCAGAAAAAAAATACTTTGGCACTCAATAAATTCGAGAATAAAAGTAAATAAATCTTACCCTCGAAACCCTGATTGTCGTGAATTTCTCGAGGTGGTCCAGTGGTGTCCTGGCCCTCCAGGACAGCTAAAAGACATTGGTGTATGCAAATATACTGCTGTTCGGTTTGAACCATCCAAACCCTCTCTTTCCTCATCGCCCAGACGATGCCGAAAATGTCGACATAATCCGACACCAAAATTTGTTGTAATATCCTATCCAAGGTAATAAAAGTACCACTTCTTCCGACCCCGGCACTACAGTGCACGACTATTGGCCTCTGATCGGGACGAACTCGTTCCCGAAAGGCTCGGACGAACCTTGCCAGTGTTTGAGGTGGACTAGGTACTCCAAAGTCTGGCCACGTCGTGAAATGGAAGTGCTGGATGACTCTCTTCGAATCACCCTGAAAAAGTAAACATTTAATTTGATTTAGATTACATTTAAATTCGAGACTCGAATACAAGAGACTGTTTCAGGCTAAAACTGATGATGGCTTACCCTGCAGATCATAAATTCAGTGATGCTCCAATCAGGATAATGAGCTTCATTTAAAATAGTTACACAAATGTCCCCGTAATAGACAGGAAGTGTGTCCATCGGCCAGTAATGGTCACATTTTTCCCTGCCTTTTTCGATACAGCGAGTCAACATCACGATTGCTCGACTGTTACTTTCCCAGACCATCCTCCAAAAATCATCTCTTGTCGAGTGCAGAGGACCCTGGGTAACTATAAACTCCCTTGGAGAATTGTGACCCTGAAATAACATAAATGAAATAAAACCTCTATTTATCTTGTAACTCATTTCTACTAAATTTATTAAAACTCACAGGAACATAATTGGCGTTGATATAATCTGATCCCTCCTCATCATCTACAGGTTGCAATTTGAACCTGCTGTGGTCGTAAGGTAAAATATTTGTAAAACGATTCTTTGGTCGATTGCAGGGCAAATCTGCAGCACTGCAAGGTTGATCCCTTCCCACGCACTTCAGCTCTTCAAATTCTTCTGAAAAGCGGAAGTCTGAATCCGCTGACATTATTCGATAATGCTCTGCAAAGTTTTCCACTCGAATCGGTCGACTGAAATTTGAAATTTAAATTTTGTAGCGAGCCTTATTTTACCTTTTTTTAAAGGATATAAATAATGTATTATTTGTACTTCGTTTCAATGACGCTGTCAGGCAATGACAAATCATCAGTCGCTCTCGTTTCAGTCGTTTTTCTTCCTTGGCTGCGTCTCCTCCGTACAATCAGTCCAATTCCCAGCAAAGTAAGGAGTAAAACAATCGGCACAGTCACACCCACGATGATGGCGGTGTTGTCCTTATCTGCTCGAGACATGGAGAGAATTTTAAATAATCAATTACTGGATAATGCATAAAGGATTGTCTATTTATTTACTTGCTACCGGTAAGATTTTCACTCTTACCTGCCAGCAGCAATCCTTAGGCGAGGCATGTGCATATAAGGCATGAATTTAGCGAAATATCGCTACTCTATAGCGATTTTACTTTTTTTTTTTTGATTTGATTTTACTTTTTCAATTTTATTTTTAATATCTCATTTATTTTATTCAATTATTATTCAATTATTTGACAGTATTTTGGTTCTGACGATTCTTTCAATTATTAACAAAGTAATATTTTTACTACTAGCCTCTGTCAAAAAAATAATTTCTTTCTCTATGGAAATAATCTTTAAGAAGACTTTAATCTATATAGGATTTAAAATTCAATTAAAAAACGAGAGTGCAAAAGCATAGAAAGTTGTAACGAAATTAAATTTGAAAGGAGTGGAAGAAATAACTACGAGAAGCCAAAAGAATGGAAAAGAAATAAAACTAATGAAAATGGAAAAAACAATATTGTAATTTTTTCCATAATAATAATCCGTTTCAATTGATCTTACCTGTTTGAATTGGGAAGCTGTAGCTAGTATCAGTGAACTTATCAGGGGCTGTGAAAGCTCGAACTTTGACTCGGTAAGTCGATCCAGATTTCAGAGCTCCATTACAATAACCAGGTTTATTGTCGCAATTCTCTGATCCGATTGTAAAGTCCTCCACTGATCCGTTCTTGAAAGGATAATAAGGCTCCATGACCTGAAAATATAAAGAAAGATGATATAGAAAATAGATCAATTGAATTTGGAAAAATAGTAATATTCAAAATTTTTGTAAATTCCGATTGTCAATTAATTATTTTATTAAATATTTACCCTCTTTATTTTCTTAGTGCATTTGATTTTACTTTACTACTCTACGAATACGACTTATTCTTTTAAAAAATTTAATGCGGAATAGGAAGCAAAGTCTAATTCATAAAAATGCTATTTTCTTACAATGTTCATTTCTTCTATTTAAATTTAATAATTAATACCTTCTTAAGAAGTCGACGAGCTATATCGATCAGATTATTTAACAATTCCATGGCGCCTCGCGAAGCTGTACTTTATACAATTACGTTCACAAATTGGCACTAGGTTTTACTTGAAACGATGCGTAATCGGCCTTACTTTTAGAGGTAAAACGTACAAGTTGCAGTCTGCGTGCGCACAACTCAATTAACTCGTGATCGGAATAAGTCGACGAATTGGTAATTAGACTTTTTTTGTACCGATACAGTGCCGCCAATATTTCATTTCATACCCCACCTCTTCAAAAATTCCATTCAAAATTAAACTTGGATTTATGTTTCTAAATTTTTCTAATTATAAATTTATTTTAAAGCAATATAAGTAAGCTCTAAATTTTTTCTTGCTCTTTTTGACATAAAATAGATTTTCTACAAAAATACTTATTATAAGCTCTTGATTTTTTATACTATTGTAAATTTCTTACAATCGAAATAAATATTTAAATATTTATTTTACCTGATAAGGGGGCCAAATACTGTAAGCTTGAACGTCTTTCCAACTGGGCATTTCCAATCCTGAGGCGTTTTTACTATCATCTTCAGCAACAATAATAGTGTAAGAAGTCACTGCCCCATTTTGTTCACTGAAGTAATTTTTTCTAAACCGAATTTGGATAGTTGTACTACTTCTACAAACTTCCGTTGGCACAACTTGAGTCGGTGGTTTCGGTGGTGCCAAAATTGGCATTTTCTGCTTCCAAACCGCCTCTGGACCAAATCCGATTTTCGTTTCGGCTTGGATTTTAAAAACGTAGGTCTTCCCTGGAACGAGGTTTTTAATAATTCCTCTGAATTCGCTTGGCCTGAACTCCCTCGTTTGCATGTGTGCTGAACCCTATTGAAAGAAAAAAAACCTTTTTAATTAATTTTCTCGATGTTTACTATAGATTTATCCGAGATCTATTAGAATTTTTCTCCACTCGGAAGAACTTGCACAACAAGACTGTTTGATAAACAATAACGTCAATCTCTGGTTACGTCAAGACCTTTGAAATTACTCATTCAGTAATTCAGTCAATATTATGAAATCATTCAATTATTCAGTCACTTTGTATTATGAATTATAGAGGAAAAATGAAAATAAAATATTACTCACCTCCAAGCCATAAGTGATGCTGAATTTCCGGATGATGCCATTTTGCTCTTGACTGGGGAGCGACCACTCGAAACTGATGTCACTCGGTTGAATATCAGTAGGGCTGAATTTGTCAACCCTCCCAGGGAAAGACTCACTGGTGGTGAAACTTGCACTGATCGGATTGGACCTGCGCAAATAATTCGATTCTGTCCCCGATCGAACCACAAGGGTAAATGTGTAATTTCTATGTGGTTTCAGATCTGATATAGTGATCACATTCGCGGAAGTAATATTTTGCACATAGTTGCCCTCAGTATTGATATATTGTACTTCGAAGGCATCATATTCGCCTCGAGGAATATCCCAGCTCAGAGTTATTTTGGTATCATTCACTTCCAATGTATGAATCGCTGTAATTGGCTCTGGATCTGAAAAGAAACAAATTTTATCAGTTCTTTCTATATATTTAAGAAGGAATTTCATCTCCCATATTGTTTTAAATAATAATTTAAAAATACTTACAAAGTCTGTCTTGTCGGAATAGAGGACGACTTTTGACGTTATCACTGACAGTCCACATTGTGACATTGTAGAGCCTACCTGGTACCAGATCAGTGAAAGTTACCTTCGTATCGACATCAATCACCAATTTTTCCTTTGTCGTACTATTTTTATCGCTAATTCTAAATCGATAGAGGTCAAACCGAGATGATAAAATTGGGGTTGGGGTGTATCTCAAGGTCAATGAATCTGGCAAATCTCGATCCACAACCACGACGACTTCAGATTGGATCAACGGCACTGAATTAGGAAGCGTTTTTGTTAGTTCAAACAAATTCAAAAACAATTTTACCTTCTATTTCTTGAGTGAGACGTTCCGGATTTCTTTCGTGGTAGCAACAAAATCTATCTCTTCCAATTTCCACCAAAATCAGTTACTTTCTAGCAATTAGTAGTAATTTAAAAAACACCACACAAAAAAAATCGAAACGCTCAAACCAAATTGAAATTTTTTATCAATTAACTTACTAGTTCTCGTCGTTAAATTGCTAATATCACTGACAAGATCGTAGGAAACGGTGTAAATGCTAAAAGAATATTCGACTCCAGGCATCAAATCGCTGATAAGAACTCGTTCGGTATGAACGATGTTTTCATCATAGCCAATTGCTGCAATTTCATTGCTTTCAGATGCATTTTTGAATCTGACATCATCGGTATTATCAACTGGCCACCATTTCAAAGCGTAAAATTCAATTCTTCCTTCTGGGCGAGGCCACTCGAGAGTTACATTTGTGGAATCGATGACTGGAGTCACATTTAATACTGGATTTGGGCCTAAAAGAGGATTTAGAAAATATTGTAGAACAGAAGAGTCAAACGTGGATTTTAGAAACTGTAAATATGTGATTTGTCGAAAAGAAAGGTCCACTTACGAACGGTGTGATTGACTTGAAGAGGGTAGAGACTCTCAACTCCGAAACTGATGGTATTGACTTGAATTGTATATCTTTCTCCTGGTGTCATGTCAGCTACTTCTGCTTCCGTTTCTTTCACGCTAGGGAGCTTTACCCATCGAGGATCGTCTTCTGTTCGGTATCTGATAGCATACTCAGAAAATATCGAGTCTGTCGGAGCTTCCCAGTGAACAAGAACAGTGTTAGTTGTCACTTTCTCAACGCTTAGGTTCCTCGGTGGATGCGGGACTAGAAACAAATGCAAACAATAAGTTTCTTAAAGATCTTGCACAATTCTGAATAGATAGAGATATTAACAAATTGATCCAATTTTCTGATACAGTTTCTCATATTTCTATACCTGATTCAGCGAGATTACGACCTAAGATATGAACAATAGAATACACAAGTCCGAGATACTTACGCACTGCTTGGAAGTAATCGTGCGGTTCGCTCCTGAGTCCATGACTGATGGCAAAAACCTTGACCTCGTATCCGGCACCCGGATAGAGGTCCTCGAGAATAATGTGAGACTCAGTTGTTAGAGTTGTCGCACTTTCACCAGTGTCATTCCTATTGTGAGTCACTTCGAATTTCTCCTGTCTCGAGTTTACGTCACTTTTCCAGGATATGTTTAATCCCTTTTCGATTGACTTGAGGTCCTCGATAATAGGACTCGAAGGTCTCGTCACTTGATACAAGATTGTTTCATTGGACTCCATTTTGTTGCTAATCGCCTGAACGATTATCGAGTAGTTCCTTCCGGGCAACAAAGCATCTAGAGTGACCTTCATCAGAAAATAGAAAAATAAATAGGTTGATCATTTCTAGTACATACTAGATAAAATAAAAATTCAACACGTACACTAGTTTTATCGGTAGTTAAACTATTGCTATCTCCACCGATTGTAGATTCCACTTCATGATACTGAAGTTTGTAACTATCCTGAGTGCTCGAGTTTTCAGGAGTCCAGGAAACTTCGACCATCCAGGTTCTTTCATCGATTTCTGCTATAAGGTCTCGAACTGGCAATGGTTCTAAAAAGAAAAAGAAGGAACGATAAAAAAAGTCGGACATTATTTTATTCAGATCATTTACTTATTTACTTGAACATACTTAGGACAACATCTCCACTAGCCGGCCAGCTCGTTACTTTCCCTGAAACTGTTTTGACAACCACCTGGTAGGTTTTTCCAGGTTCGAGTTCTTTAAATTCCCATCGACATTCCTCGTCTTTATTTCTCGTGACTGGTGTGAATCTTCTATTCCCCCCGAGAGAAATTTGGTACTTGTCGAATTCTGAGGTTCCATTGGGGGGATTCCAAAAGACTCGAAAGGATGTGGAAGTGACGGAGGATTTGTCGAAGGTCACATTGGAAGGCCTGAAAGGAACTGTTCGATACTGAGCAGTTGTTGGAGCTGAAGTTTCATCCTCAGAAACGGTCTGCACCGAGATATTGTAGGCCCTTCCTGTAAAAAGATTTTATTCTTTTACTAGGCTCTTGAATCAAGTGCTAAACAAAGAAACATTAGAATGTAGCTTACCAGGAACGAGACCCTTGAAAGCTGCTTGAGCAGGTCCAGGTGGTTCACCTTCCTTTTCAACATAGAGGACAGATTCGAGAGCATCTGGAGGATCTATACTGACTTTATAATGTGTGTAAATTCCTGCAGGATAAGGTGGTTGCCAAAGAACCAACAAAGTGGTCTCATTTCGAAACCAGACGATGAACTTGCCCGGGGTATTTGGCTCTGAAACAAAATTGTTTCATCAGTAGCTATAGATACAAGTTCAACAAATTCAAACTATCTTCAAAGTAGATTAAAATTTAAATAGAGCAATTAAAGATCTTTCAGTCTAATTGTTATTTTTACCACGAATTCCCTATTAAAAATGAAGTTACCAAAATTAGCTCTAGACTTGGAGGTAAATTGCTTTATGGAAATAGTTTTAAGCTTTTCAAATCAAATTTCCCAATTTCAAAAGACTTTATAAAGTCGAGAGAAGTTTGAAGAGAGAAACCCAAGTTTAATTCTCATCAGCAGAAAATCTACCCTCGTACTATAATATAGTTATTCCAATATTCTTCAAGTTCTCAACAGTTGAAGAAGCCTATGAACTTGCTGGGAAGATCTCCATCTCTTTTTCTCGCCCTAATCCTCCTTTCCCATAAATTTCACTTGATGCTTTGCTTGATTGGATATTAAGAATTCAGAAACCTCTAGAATCTAGATCTACATACTCGTGGTGAAATTTCTGCTGGTGTAAGCGACACTCTCTTTTGAGTCCAGGACCGTGAATAGCTGAAGGGAATATGTCGCTCCGGGTGTCAAGTCCCTGAGGGTGTAGGGTACCGCGTCAGCTGGAATAATTCTGGTCCAGGGATTTGCTGCATCGTTGAAGCTTTGCACTCTCAATCGGAATCCAGAGTAATTTCCTTGACTAGGTGGAGCCCAATAGACCATTGCAGTTTTTCCATTTCGAACTGCAACCGTCAAATTGGACGGAGGATCGGGTGCTGAAAAATCATTTAAATTGTTCAATTCCTTCAGTTCTACTAGCAAATTCCAAATAAACGAATAAATACAAAAATTCGTTCTTTTGAACCTTCAGAACTTTTCAATCGTCATTCCTATAGTAAATCCAAATATTGTAATCCATTATTTTAAATTGAATTATAGCAACTTGCATTGGAATCTATCAATTTATATCGAAATCTAGGAATTCATATTGAAATCTAGAAATTTAAATTAAGTTCTTACGATTTATACATATTCAAATACAATCATTTTAAATTGAATTCGATTAAATCTAAAGTAAATTCTAGGAATAGAAATAGAATTCGTAGTAATTTCTGCTTACTTGAAGTAATTAATATTAAATAATTCTATTAATTTTATATTGATGAATATTAACAATTAAAATCGAATTCAAGCTAATTGCAACGGTTTAAATCTAAATCGAACTTTAGTAAAGTTCAAATGCATTATATAATAAATTTAATTAAATTCTAGAAAATTAAGGTAAAAAGTAGTGAGGAAAATTACGAGTTGTGATTGAAGCAGTCCACGTGAGCCAATCATGAAAAGTTCCATTACTATAATAAAGCCAGAAATCATATTTAGTGCCCGGAAGTCCATCCCGGAACTGGATGACGTCCCCAATGTCGATGGCAGCAATGGTTGTATTGGGAGGTGGGTGACCAACTCCTGGACTATAATCCAATCTGTACCATGACCCGCCTTGACTCAAATTACCCGGGATTTCGATAGCCAGATCCGCTGAATAAGTAACCTGGAAATAAAGCAGGCCTGTTAACTCTAGAAATCTTTATCGATTTGTTGACTCTAATAATACAAATCAGCACTGATGGAAATCGATCCAAAAGTTATTTCCACCATTTGCGTTTCAGACTTTTATTTCTGTTCCGATTTAAATTAAATCCTAAATTTAAAGTACGTGGAATTTCTAAAAATATATTTTAGTATATTTAAGGGCGTGGACCAATCTCAAAATTCAATTCTCCATTTTACTCAACGAAAATTATAGATAAATATTTTTTCGCTCTATACGCATAATTCTGATTCAAAATTCATTAATCCTACAAAGGGAAAAAATTCTAAATTTAATATTTAATGTGTAAATTGAAGAAATCGAATTTTTAGATTAGAACTTGTCTCCAACACCCTTAAAGGCAAAATTTTGCTTGAAATTAATTACAGTTCCAAGATTCAGAAGTTTGGGGCAATTATATTCTTTAAAGCCTATCGTAGAAAAAAAGAATTCCAATTGAGAAGACGTAATTACTAATGAGCCGACATTTGTTCTCCATTATCCCTGATTCTGTTGTTTCACACGATATTCATTATCTCGCTTGAAAAGCTCTGCTTTTCGCCTTTACAGCTGAACACCTCGTGTAATTATGTTGAAAGCATTTCCACCGTTCACTCTTGAAATACAAATCCTCCGGTGCACATATACACACAACTCATACACATAACTCAGGAGCGAAACTACAAGAATCCATCTGAGACTTATTAGAAAAATTATATCAAACTTAATTACTTGAACAAATTTTTAATTAATTCTCAAAAATAAAATTATGCTCATTTTTAATAAATCTTAGTTGGAGTTTGATTAGAAATTATATTTAGAGCGCCGGAATAGAATCCCACACAGACAAAAAAAGGACTGAAAGTGTTTACGGCTGAAATCAGTTTTTAGGCTGAATTTCAGTCTTAAGTCAGTTTTAAGTCTTGTTTTTAGATTTCTTAGTCTTAAAACAAGACTAAAAACTGACTTAAGAATGAAATTGAGCCTAAAAACTGATTTCATCTGTAAACACTTTCAGTCCTTGTTTTTTCTGTGCAGGTCAAGTTACCAAAAGGTATCCATGAGGAATAAAGGAAATTATACAGGGCCCTTTCAAATCCAGTGTGGGGAATTTTACATTGTCATCAGTTTTATAACGCTGGGAATTTTATTTTTCGGTGATCATTCATTTGCAAATTCTACAGTGTCGGGAATTTTCAGTCGTCCCAAATTAAGTACAGTTTCAGTCGTCCAAAAATTTATATACAGGGATGAATCCATCATTTTTAGTCCGGGAAAATGTTTTTTATTTACAAAGTTCCTTATAGGGAAAGGTTCATATTTACTGAAGGGGATTTGAGTACGGTACTGTGGAGGTAAATATGTGCGTACACGTTATGTCCTACGCAATGAGACTCGATATCGTATGTACCCGTGACAAGGACCTCGTTAACGAGGTCTGTACTCCACCATGTATATACCAATGTATATATGTACCTTTTAAACACCACGCTCTCGACATATACGTAGTAACGCTTTCTCCAGACCTTGACGGCAAAATGATTTCAGATCCGTGCAATATCCATGCTTTGTAGGCTAAACATTTTTCTAGTTTAAAAATAAACTCTCAAGAAAAAATTACATTCTCTCTCTATTTTTTGATAGTCTCTTTCAGTCTAGAATTATAAAATCTTTATATACTACTTAGCTGTTTAGGGTACGAAAATTTTGATTAGTTTTTGAGAAAATGATTCATAGGGGTATGAAAATTGTGATGTATATTAATATTGATTTCAATATTTCCTCCCTTATTGAATTTTATTCAATTTCCCAATAGTCCCTAGATTTGAGTTCGTATATCAAAAGAGGAAAAATCGATTCTTCTAGTAAGTAGCACTCATAGCTTCCAACGACATACTAATCTCAAAACATGGAACGGCTCTTACTCTCACAGGTCCTTTCGTAATCGCTATTCCATTGGGATTTCTTGTACAATGTGACATGGCAAGTCGATCAATTTTCATCAATTCAATGTTCAAGCGAAACTTTGTTTGTTAGTAGAAGACGAAATATAAATAGTTTCTAAAATTGGACACAATTTAAATAAAAAACAACAAATTTTAATCTTTGAAGATATTTTCTATTTTCTATCGAAGGTAAAGTTTTCTATAGATATAAAGATATATATAGTCCTCTATTAGAATAATTAAAGCCTTATAATTTAATTATTGAAGAAAACTCAAAATCCTATAAGAATTTTTCAAAGAAATTTTTTGCTTATGTATTTGAAATAAATAAAATATTTTTAAAATGTTTTCATCTCGAGTAGAGGAGATAAAACACGTGTAGTTTCATACACCGGCCTTTACACATACAGTCCATTGGTTACGATCGTGTTGCGGTATACCGGAAATTATGCGCCGGAAGTTGGAAGGACGAGCTAGGCGAGCAAGTTAATCATATATAAACTGCACAATATCATCACCACCAAGAGCAGCTTGTATATCTATGATTACACTATTTATATGTTCATATATGTGCACGTCTACCTGCAAAACAGGGAGGCACCGAAAAAAAAATTATCATTTTTAAGATTACTTTCATTTTATGAAATTTAGTCCTGCCTATTTTTTCAATATCTATCTTTCTATAAATCTATCCTTTTCAACCTCTTTTTGAATTCACAGTTACAGACGCTCCTATTTTTTCCAATTCCCATCCATTTCTCAAATCTATCCACTCAGAATTTTTTAATATTCAAATATTAAAGGTAAATCCTCTAAAATCTTCAAGAATACGAAATTTGTTATTTCAAGGCCATATTGAAGATGACCTGACACCCTAATCAATCAAAAGTCTCTCTTTTCTTCAATAAACGATTTTAAGTTTCGCAAATTTTTTAAAAATTCTAATGTCCTACTTTTCTAGATTCTCTTTTTCTAGAACCTTGTAAATATGAAATGCGTCCCTGTTTGCGGTCATTGGACATTGGCGTTTCCGGTATTGAAACAGGGATCGATTGTGCTTGTCTGCTTCGAGGATAAAAAAAGCCGTAAAGGGGAATGAGGGGAAGGAGAAATGAGGAAGGATAGATGGAAATGCGAGGTGAAAATGTTTTTTTATCCTCGGAAAAGCAAACCTGCCTTTTCCCACATCCGGTCCCGACATATCGATCCCTTCTCACTCTCTTTTCAGTTTCTTCTCCTTCTCTTCTCTCTTTGACATTTTCTCTCTCTGTCTCTCCTCCTTCTGCCCTCTCGTCCTCCTCTTCACTTCCTCCTTCGTTCAACCCTCCCACCCCAAAATTTCCGGTCTCCTCCTGTCTTCACTTCCGCACTGCAAGAGTTCCTAATCGTACTTTGGCAGAGGGCTCGGTTGTCGAGTAAGGACAGATGGAAATTTTAAGGCGGATTTAATTAAAGGGTTTCCCTCGACACGTGACGGCGAATGAAACATTCAGCGAAAACCCTCCCTCTTCAGAATTCTAGCCCCATCAAGACTGGTGTCGACAATAGCAATCATTGTAAAACACTTTTTGAAGCGTCAATCTTTTTAGTCTGGGGTCTCTTTATTTACAGAATGCAATTCGAAAAATGGAAGTGGGTTGATATCTTTCTTTGAAGTTTTAATTGGACATATAAAATTACATTTTCCGTTGCAAAATTTTTTTTAACTTGATTTTTTTATTATTGCTAGGTGAGTGCTTGTCAGGCAACAAATTAAAATTAAAAAAAGTTAAAGGTGCCATGAAGAGAAATAGATATTAACTGTTAATAATAAATCTTAATATATCTGATTTTTAACTATTGGACGACTATCTATATATATTAAACTTTTTAATATCCAAGATATTAAAGAGAAATTCAAAAACCTGTAATATCTTGGATATTAAGGTTTAATATCCTTGATTATACATTTAAAAATCACAGATATTAAAATGAAATATCTACTACTGCTTATTATATAAAATTTTAAATAGTAATGTCTTATAAGTTTAAAATAACTATCTATGGTACTAGGATATGTTTGTAATTATATTATACATTAAATAATTTATTTTGGTCGACATTAAATCGATAGATGAGTCAAATTACTAATTCAGATTAAGAGTCAATGTACACAGAAGTAATCGAAATTATTTTGTTCCTTTGAAATATTTTTTAAATTCAGATTTGAATTTTTGTAAGAGACGAGGACCTTGGATCGGTTTTCTGAGGAATGTTTGTACAAAACTGTATGTTCCTGAAAATATGGAAAGTTTTTGAATGCAGGACGCATGTGAAATGAAATGTACTTTATTTTGATACCATACCTACTTTCAAGAGACTCAACCCCTTCTGTTTTCATTTCTGAAAGCGTATTTCCGAGGAATTTTTTATTTTCCTGTAAGATGGTGTTTTTTATGGGATCTTGTATTCTATGCGTGCCATAGTAAGTTTATTTAGAGATTCGGGACTCGTCGGTGAACCAGAATGCCGTGAACGAATGTACGTGCCTTAGACATTCCACGTGAAACTAAAAGAATACCTAAAGCATGTCGAGGAGTCTTAAAAGATAAAGAAAGTTGTCCGACAGAGTCTTTTTTAAAGTCTAGGATCACATTATTTACATTTGCTTCGCATCTTTAACCTTTCATTCTGATATCTTCGAAAAATAACTGCAAATCCATAAAAGAGTATTTAATAATCTATTTCTTTTTCAAGGAAAAATAAGGAAATCAATCTCCTTTAGTTATGAACAAAAAAAAAGTGGCGATTCTGGTTTCCTTGGGTTTTGAGAATGCAAATAAGATTCTTTTATTTTAGATTTTAGAATGGAGATTTAAAAGGGGTTTTAAAATTGTTTTTTTTTTTTTTTTTGTTTAAAGACAAGTTTTAAAGACGAGTTCTGTTTTGTTGAGCAAATCGTTTTCTTGCCTTCATTACACCGGTACTGGTACCGGTGCTGTTTTTACGAGCGATGACCTTTGACTATCATAATAAATTAACCATCTGGTGAATCTCGATAGTTTATTTCTAACCCTTAAGAGCCTGAGCACGACCGAAGAATTAAAATTGTGCTTTTGTTGCATTCCGCTACTTGGAAAAAATTCTTTAGTTTCTTTATATTTATTTTCTTCATTATAAAAGAGCTTCTTCCATATATTTTTTTTAATCTTTAATTTACTTTTCATTTTAAAAAAAGTTCATAACATAACAAATTCCTTGAGTTTTCGTAGATTCTTCATATATTTTGGACCTAGAGATTGTGGTAACGACCAAGAAGAAAAAAATTCTAAATGATTAATTATGAATTTATGATGCAAATGGAATTTGCGGAAGAATAAAAGAGTAGCGAGAGAAAATTAATACGCATGAATCGTCAAGCAAAAATCGATTACCAGTCTTTTCCACCTTTATTCTGTTTTTCTCACGACGAATGAGGATTTCAGGAGATAAGACACGAACCTTGCTCGACCTCGAATGAAGGAAACGAGCAGAAAGAATTTTTTATGACTTTTGTTTTGTAATTATTCTTACGCGATGATCCTGCCCTTGTATGTAGAAATCTAGAAATCTTCTTTATTCATCTATGAATTCTTAATCCACATAATAAAATATAAGCTATCCAAATGAAAACAAAATAATTAAAACCTTACTTATTAGTGAACAATTTTTGTGTATAATCATTAATAAAACAAACAAAAGAATAAATAATTTTTCAAAAAGAATAATACTGATTCAAAACTTAAGAAAACAGTAAAAATTAGTATTCCGTTTCTGCAAACTAGCTGATAAATATTCATCGATTCTGAAAATCATTTCCTTGCAAATGCACAAATCAGCGTTTTACAGAAACTGATGTCAGTTGCTAGCATCAGAGATGGTTAATGCTATAATAAATTTAAGCTCTTTGTTTTCAATTTTTTAAATTTTGACAGCAGAGTTACGGTTCAGTCACTGAGATAATTCAAGTAAACAATTTAATTTGAATTTATATGGAGATTTATGCAGAGAAATAAACTGAATAAAATGTTTAAAAGTGACGTGATAATGGATTAAATGTGAAATAATTGGATTAGCTACTTCCAGATTGCATGCATCAATAAAGAGATTATAAAACTGTATTTATTAATTCCCTCGCAGTTTCAGACTTTTCACGCTTATAAAATTTTAATTTTTTTACACTTTATTCTCTTTCGCATTAAAATTGACGTTTATTAACTTAAAAAATATTTTATGATAATTTAACAGATTTGAAAGAAATGTTTCTAGATTTTTATGTGGGATGATCAACAATCTAAAGATCCCATCGCGTTTCTAGGTCGCTAGAAAACCGTTCGTTTCTTCACATTTGATCGGTCGTTCACACGGAAGTTCCTCTCCGTAAAAATAATTAATTATAATAATTATTAATCAAGACAATATGTGGAAGAGAGAAATTTTCTCTTCCTTGATCTGAGATTTATTTAATTTCGTATACATGAAATAGGAAATGACATCTAGTTTCAATTTTTCAGTACATTTTTCTGAATATATAAATATTGAAATTACAATAAATAAATAATTTATTATAATATGTTTACAACTAATGAAGGTAGATGTGATTACTGCGATAATAGAAGATTAGAGAAACAAATTATCCAATGAGTCTGAAAACTTCGATATGAGATACGATCTACACTCGAATGAACATCGTTTCCTGTTTATCGGATTTCAAGACCGCATTAGTAAATCATTATTCCGTGCTTATTTACCTGGTGTACCTGCTTTATCTCTTCTCATGTAAAAATGTTCCTACATTTTTTAAAATTGTAAATTCCACTTTCCATTTTATTTTCGTTGGAATAAAACTTTATAAAATTTAAATTCAATTTATTGTTGCGAAGATAAAAGAAGAGAGAGAATAATATTAATAAAGATGACATCGTGTTAAGTTTTTAAAACAGAGCGAGTATTGATTTTAAAAACATCACTGAGTTCTTGTTTTGTAAAAATGAAGTCTTTGTGACTTTTGTATATATGTTGTGACTTGTGACGAATTTGCATTTCTTTTGTTAATCGCCTTTTGTATAAGACCTTAGTTCATAAAACTGAGAGATTTTTACCATTTACAATCTTATTATTTATAAAAAAAATATAAATTTATTGATGAATTTGTCATAAAAAATGTCGCTTATGCCTTTTACCCCCTTTCAAATGTGTTTTAAAATATTATAATTTGATTCTTAGGCATCTGGTGGTTTTTTTGTTTCTTTTGCTCCTAGACGTTTTTCTCTGATTCTCGTTAGCACTCGTCGCCTCGTATCCTTCTTCTTCTTTGAAACCGGATATGAGCAGTTGCTTGAGGGTGCTAAGAGTTTGTTTCTCTTTCAAGAACTTTATAATCTCCGGATCTCTGCGAACGGAAACTGCGAGCTCGAAATTGTTTCATCTCTTCTCTCAATATTTAACTTCTGATGCTCCCTTTCATATTTCTAATTTCCTTCTTTGCAGAATTTCAAAATTTATTCAATTATTTCCACCCTCGGGGAAATAAGGGTTTCAATCAGATATACTTTATTACATTTCCTATTTAATTTTTATATTATACATTAAATTTATTATACATTAATTTATTAAATTAATTTCAAGTTTTTACCAAATGACAATCACACTTTAATTATAAATTTTTCAGATAAAGTTACGAAATAATGGATTTACATATTTTGATGACCTTCGAACTACACTTTAAATCAATTGAGGATGCAATACTTTTTCACGTTGACATTTAGGATGAATGACCTTTAAGCTAATGACAAGAAATTCACATTTATATAACATAAGAGATGAATGGATCTTTTAAAATGACATACTGTGAATTAATATTTTCTGTTTCAAAATCTAAAAGTATGTTTTCTTTTGTGAAATTGAAAATAAAATAAGTTGTAAGTTCTCAGGCTTCTTAAAGAATATTAGGAATGATCGAGGCTAAAAAAGGGACAAGTAGTTTTACGAATGAATGAAACATTTAACGATTTAACCCGGTCCATCGTTCCAATTAAACGGTCGTGAAACAGAAGTGCGACATCGTGTTAAAATTCATGCAAGCCCCTTTCATAAAACGCATGGAATTGAATGGAATGCGCCTCGCGCTTGAAAACTTTCAACGGCGAATTCATTACCCGCAATTGGAATTCTGACGGGCTTCTCTCGAATCAAATGTAAAGTTTAAACGAGTCCGTCACTTTCAACCCAACTTTTGTGCAAACTTTTTCCACTGTAAGGTGGAAAAAATTCTCAGACTTGTCGCAAAAGTTTATTAATTAAAATAAAACTTATAAAAGAGAAAAACTTAGAGACTCAAAATTCAGGTGAAATTCGAAAATTATTTATACGTTTCAAATAAAAAGAGGGAGAAAATTGTCAACCTTCGAGATGAAAGTTTAATGAACCCAGAATTCAGAAACATGTTTTTCCAGATCGACGATAAATAAATGTGAAGTAGGCTTATAAAAAATGTACGAAAAAGATAAACTCGAAGTCCCTGGGGCAAGGACGACATTCGATACAAACTGCATTGGATCCCCTCAAAGAGGATTCTCCGAGTTGAGATACGTAAGTCACCAACAAACGAGTCTACGTAGAAAAATATTATAGCTGGGTCAGGTTCTTGAATCCGGGATCTTCTTATAAATAAAATCCACTCATTATTATAATAAGAAAAATTTCTCTTAAGTAAAAATACTTTGTAACTTTAATTTATAGTTTAAAGATTACTGAAAAATTTTTCGAATCCTACAATTGGTAAAGTCTGATGCGCTTGAAAATTTTTGATCAACTTGTTTAATTTGTCCTTATTTTATCCGACTCTATTAATTATTTTTATTCCTAGAATAAGCTAGTCTTTGAAGGAAAAGCTTTTACGATTGATAAATGGGTATAAGTACTTTTCAGGGCTAAAAATAAGCTCTTTTGACGTGTCGTAATCTATAAACTCCGCGGCATTGGAAAAGGGGTTGATTAACTTCACTTGTACACGCTTTTGAATAAAAGAGTCTGGTGGCACGTGCAGACGTGCCACCAGACCTTTGGAGAAGAACAACTGCTTTCCAACTCAATGGCGTAAGCGAAGAAATCATAATTCCCTTCAGATATTCTATAAAAAATAATATATGGTATAAAAATATATAAGTGATAAATGAAGAAAGTGGTAATAAAGAAAATAAATAAAAGGACAGGAAATTGAATTTGATATATGATATAATTCATAGAAAAGTTGAATTCGCCAATGATGAGAATAAAATGGATCGGGGGTGGATAAAAGAAAGAGGCGGGAAGATGGGTCGATTCTGAGGGTTCAAAAGCGCCGGGTGAATTATATTTAGCAATCCTGACAGTTACTCTTCGTGCCATGTGTCTTTTATACTTGATTTTCCTTTTTCAGACATATGACGTCAGAGACGAGATACTTTTGCTACGAATGTCACTGGCTTATCTGCTCCACTCTTGATTGCTTAACTGACTTATACTGACTTAAACTTAAAGCTTATAAACTTCAGTCTCTCCCACGGTTTGAATTTTCTCGGCCAAGTGTTAAGTAATTGAGTAAATTGCGAATTATTATCTTTATACGTAAATAGAAGACAGGAAAAAGAGAATAAGCTCCCAATCTTTTTATTTAAATTAGTAATTAGGGTTGATGAAGTTAATCGAAAAGCTTCTTAGCATATTGATGTTTTTGTCGGAGGATTTTTTCAAAATGCCCTAATGAATGATTTATAAACCGGATGTGAGAGGAGCCTTATTATTTATGATTAATGATAAATTGACTATTGAAAACTGACTCGGCCATTGTGCAATCATCGAGTGAGTAGTCTAATCATTAACAGAAGTTACATTATGAGTTACATTATGAATTGCATGTCATATAAGTAAAATGTGCCCACGTATAAATTTAATCTGAACGTGAGATTAAAATCTTGCGTTGGTCTCTAAAATGTGGAAATCGAGTCCCTTGTATTAATTTCAAGGAAAATAATATTTCAATGTAACGTGAGAATACTCTCTTGTTTACTCATTCTTAACTCAAGTTTTACAACTCTTTGTACATTTATACTCATTCAATAAAAGAGTGAAATCTTTTTTTTTCGGTTTTATTAGTATTTTAAAGTCACCGAAATTATTCTGTAGTTTCATGAATTAAAGTTGATTTTTAATAAGTAAATTAATAAATAATTGTATGAAATAAATGAAAATAAAAGTACTGGATCCGATACCAATGTGTTGGGAATTAAGGCACGTGGTGCAAGTATTTATAGACGACCACGCTTCGAAATGTAAAGATAGTTATAGACTTCCTCAGAGTTTAAAGTAAAATTGCAGTTCCCAAAATCAAAAATCCATTTTTACTATTCTCTAGCTGTTTTAGATAATTTTTTATCTAGGAATATTTGATACAAAGCTCTTAATTAAATTTGAAAGGCGCGGCAATTGTTAATTATTAAAGTCACGCAATTCTCCTTGAATTTCATGCACTCTCGTGTTAAAAAACAATTCTGAAATGAATAAAAATAAAATAAAAAAAGATCCTAAAATTTTTCATTAGCCGGTAATCAATTTCAACTGGAGACACGCTTCGCGGTTCAAAATTATTATTTCACGATATCTCTTCTTCCATCAAGAAAAGCGTGGGAACATTTTTAGTCTCTTACAAGTTATAATCGACTTACGATGAACTATAGAATTAAAAACATATACAAATTTAATATATTAAAAAATCTGCTTATGAAATCGTAAAAACCTTTCTCACAATGAATTATTATACAGTAATTTCCAGTTCTTTTTTTGGAAATCGCGAAATAAGGCCTTTTAACGGTATCGCGTGTTTAACTTTGTTTTTCTTAATTATATTACGTATCAGGAGGTAAAACAAAATGCAGAAAAAAAAGACAAAAATGAGATAACCTGATACGAAGTAAAGAAAAAAAGGGGGAAAAAAAGAAAAAACAGGTTGCATAATTGCACATTTACGTGAACGTATGTACGCGCAACTGCTGTACTCTGTGGCGCGTAAATATTTAAATTACCCGGAAAGTTGCTACGACCTCGAGAAATCTTACTCTCTCGTCTTGAAAGTAATTATCTATAGAGAATAGAGGGAGTTAAATGTTTCATAAATAGTTTGGTCCAGAATATACCATTCAAGAAAATATATAACAAATATAAATTTTCTAAAAGAAAATATCTCGCCATATAATTTAAATACAAAAGATATATTATATATTGTGTAATTTCACAAATTTGTTACATAATCTTTCGGTCTCATTGTTAATTGTCGAATTTTCCGAATCTTAAATTGTTTTACACTTTGAGAAGTACTTTAAATTGGAAGTGTCTCACCACATCTGAAAGCGGAAGTTCCTGGCAATTGATAAAAATTCATTTATTGCATCGTAAACAAAAGAAAGAGGCAAATCAGTAAATAATGCAACGAAAAATTAAAATTCGTCGATCGTCTGGCAGTAAATTCGACGAAACGGAAATAGCTTGGTTCTTCCGCGAATTGAATCTAGTTTCGCAACAGGTATTCGTGTCGCGAAAATTCACGATTCAATATACAGAGTGGGTCAAGAATGTCCCTTTGATTACAAAGTATTTTTAAAAATTATGTTTAAAAGAAAATTGACAAATTTATCATTTCTCTTTTTTTTTTAAATAAAAATTCAAGAATTTCTAGAAAATAAAGAAAAAGTAGAAAACGTCTCCGTGAAAACAACCGTGTCTTCAACTTTTTAAATAATAATATCCCAGCCTGAGTCGTCCACTTCATTCCAACTTTTCTCGTGCCACACTCTAGATACGTTTGTTCCACTGTTTTATGAAGCCCAAAGAGAGGAACAAAAGAGGATTTTCATCATTGCTCGTGCCTCACTTCCGGCATCGAATAGACGTCATTCCGGGCTCCTTATTGTTCAAGCTAGTAAAGAAACCAGAAATTCAATGTTTAAATAATGAATAGAGATGCAAACTCACTAATGGAATCCCTAATTATTCGCGGTTACGAGTTACGCGTCTATATTCATCTATTCATATTCATAATCTACCGTATTCATTACACTAAAAAAATCCGCAGGCAGGAGACAAAAGAAAAAAGCTCCTTTTATTCGGAACCAGTTTTAGAAGATATAGAGTTAAATTAAAAAATATTTTTAACAAATTTAGATCTAAATCTAAATGAAGAAACCAAAGATTTAAATTACCACAAACATTTTAAATTGGAATGTTCAAAAAAATATAATTTCAATTTTCAAACCATAATATAATACTACAAATTTCTAAATTTAACGTCACCTTCAAGAAAATTTTTGAGAATTACTCTAATAAATATTTCGGAACCAGTGAAACTGAATCTTTTACTTGGAAATACATTTCTAATCAAATCAGAATTGAAGAAGGTCTTATTCCATTTGTAAAATAAGAACCTGGTTCTCTAATGTGAGAAATGACTCGGATTGAAGAGATTAGACTGTTTTTTAGGCTACCCTATATAGGCATATGGTTTTAGAATGCACGGATTTTATGAATGTAAGACAGTGAAGGGGAAGGCTATTAAGCGGCCAATGGTCGAGTCTTTGCACGGATTCTAAACTGATGTCTCTTGCGAAATTCAGCCTTAGCTTTCCCGGCCTATTCAATTCGTGGAAAGAAACTTGCTCGCAATATTTAAGTACCCAATAACTGTTCCCTAAATACGTATAATTAATCATAAACTTTTAATCAGCTTCATTGGTTTTGAAACTTTCGAAGATGGAAAGTCAACTCCATTTTGCTTCGTTCATCGAGGCTTCTTTAATAATCGTAATTAATTTCTAGTAAAAGTATAATATATTATTATTATTAATATTATTCTTATTGATTTTTTTAGTAAAAGTAATTTCATGACTGATAGGCATAAAACCTCTTGCATAATACCAGATACGAAGAAAGAGTTAGCTTTCGGACATTATTGTGGTATTATCACTTTTATAGCATTGGCGTGTTTGGCTCTAAAACTAATCGACCAATTCTCTGATTGGCCATCGTACCCCACTTTTAACTTTTGCCACGCTTCACTTATTTCGTGACTGAAATCAGAAAGTTGGCCTGAGGACACGTACAGAAATCAAATATCGGACAAAAGAATGTTGCATTTCGAATAGATTGAAATCTATTTTTGAATTTCATTGTAAAAAAAGGCAAAATCTAGAGCAAAGGTAATAAAGTATCTAACAAACCCAAAATAAAATAATTCTCTTTCAGATCTATACAGAATCTAAGTTCAACATGAACTTTTGAACCCTAGAAAGCTCCAGATGTCGATAAATCGGTAACAAAAAGCTGCTACTAAATAAAAGTTTCCTAAATTCATTCTTCGGGATTGAAAGAATTGATTTGATTTGAAACCGAAATGTTGAAAGACCAACCCAGATTTCGTCGATCATTAAATTAAGGTCGTGTGCTGATGTGTTCATGAAAGAAATAATCTCTAAAATTTCGAGCAGCAGAGTGAATTTAATCTTGTCAGAGGGCCAATCAAAGGGCCATTATTATCTGAACTTTTTAACATGAGAAGAGCAAGGCGGAAAATGAGCGTCGGTGAAGTGTCAAATACGATCCAGTCGATCCTCTTATGAAACTGTCATTCTTGAGATGAGATCTTCATTTCACAAAACCTTCATTTTCAGAATTTGCCAGAAAATCATATTTAGATTGGAATTTGAACAAAAATATAAATCTTTAGAATATAAATATAAGGCTTTAACAATCGAAAGATAATTTTATGATTTAATAGAGAATAAGAATAATTACTGAAATAAAGCAAGCCTTGCCTAATGTAATTAAAATTGAGAAATAGCGTCATTCTTCTGGCTCTGGAACAATAGTTTCTATTTCAACGAACCGAAATTGTTTTCTATTTTTCAGAGCTGCTGCAGTCGAATAATTAATTTCCCGCCCGCATAATATGCAGTATGACCTCAGTAATAAAAGATTGCGCCACGAGGGCTCAGCAGTATAACGTGAAATGTCTTACCTCACATAAATTCTTTAAAAATCGTTCAAAGAACCTGACGTTCTAATAAATCAATCTAAAAATAATCCTCTGTTCTCCCAGTGTGCAAAATCAATCTGTCCTATGAAACGACGCCTACAATAATTCATGTAAGATCGAATCAGTTCTTAATATTCTATGAATAGTTTATATATTTCATGAAGTCGAACTTTTTATCTGGGTTATCAATTAGAAGAGATTCCTAGTCTAGTCTCAGTTGAACTTGGAACGTTCCAAAGTTTCAAAGTTCTAATTTCAAAAGATTCAAATATTACAATATTAATTTTATTCGACATGTTTCCATTTCATTCGATTTCTGCTCCTGTTATGGGATCGCCTAAATTACAAGAAGCAGGTTAATTTCATGAAACTCACCTCAGCAAAAACTAGGAGTACGATGAGTAGAGACCCGCAAAACCGAGAAAGCGGTTCCGAATGTCGACTCCTTTGCAGTCGCATCATTCCTGCCCAGAGGGGAAAAATCTGGCAAGGGAACACTCTTCACTCTTTACTCTACACTCTTCACTCTTCACACCACTCTTAAAACCCTTCACTTTCACTCCCTTTATGAAAGGAGCACTTCGCGCACTTGATAGGATGATCCGGATGAATACCTCGAAATGAAATAATTTTTTGGACAGCTGGAGAAGTTGGGACTTCTTTCAAGGTCGTCGAGTATGGAAATTCTTTCGGGCACTTTTCCAAAAAACTGAAAAGTTGAAGTATCATGAGAAACGGTGACGGGTCCTACCCCAAGTCCTCGAGGAAAGGGATAACACCTGTGCAGGACCTGAACAGTCGTGCCACCGGTCAGGGCCCATTTTAATTTCAAAGCTCTTCTCTTCTTTATCTGCAAAATAATTTGAATTAGTATTATGAATTTTCAAGATTGAGGAGAAAATATATTGATCAGTGATGAAGGTATGGAATTCAATTAAGGGTGGCAACAAAATATTGAAACTTTTGTCTCAATTTTAAATTTAAAAACTTTCAAAATTCGAATTAGAATTATTTGAGTTGTCAAGTTCTCAAACTTTCAAACTGTGAATATGAAACCTTCAAAACTTTAAATTTTGTCCATTTCTAACAATTATTTTACATACTTCTTCACAAGATGCAAAGAAAGAAATTTGCAATCTCCCAACTGTCGAAATTCTTTAAAATAAAGTGAAATTTGAAGACAGTCGTGAGATTTCGAAAATATTTTAGAACACGAATTTGTCGAAATTACAATGTCACTATGAGTTATACCTGGCTCTTCTATACAAAAATTTTTCCAGGTAATGTGTTCCGAGCTAACATAACATAGGCAGGGTCCTTCGTTTATGTTACAGAATAATCGATCCAGAGGGGAAGAAGCTGGAGAATATCTTATGCTCAGAATATTTTAAAAATACATAAGGTTTCTCTCGGTTTTCCCTGAAGGAATATTAAACAATATTCCACTTAAAAATAATAAATCCGATGGGATTCTATATCACTTCTAACTCCTCAATTTTATCGTAATGTATTTTATTGTAAATGACCTGACTCAGAGATATTTGAACTGTGCTTATGGCGTTTTTAACATCTGGTTGGATCATATAATGAAGGTTGAAGCAAAAAGTATGACCTCACACATGGATTCATACTTTCTTCTTCACGCGATTGATATAATACTTAATACTAATTAGTTACATACACGATTATATAAACTTTTCATATAAAATCTGATATCCAATTCTCTACAGCCCACTATCCATTTATTTATTCTTTTAAAGCCTCACTCCCTTTTCTTATTAGCCTTTTAGGAGCCAAAACCTGTTGCTGTAAGAGGCATACCTATATCCGGTTTACTCACAACTAAGCCAGAATTCAAATCTTCAGTGAAGACATCTAAAGTTCAAAGATCGATATAATAATTACCCTTCCTATTTATTTTCTTTCGGACTATAATCTTCTTTTCCTGGTATTTAATTACTCTAATTTGTTATTAAGTACTCAATTTCAAAACCCCAGAGCATACAAATAAGGTGACTTGTAATTTGTAACTGGCATGTCAAGACTCGTATTTATCAAACTCTAGAGACAAGTTAATACGTAACAGAAGTGTTTGACCAGCTGTTGAAATCGATATGAAGAATATAAAAATATTCGCAAAAACTTTATGCAATTGAATGAGTTAATAAGAAAACTCTGCATGTAAGAAGATATTTAAATTCAATCTTCTCTTTAAACAACCAACCCCAATTCTTGAATTCCATTTGCATCATCAAAGATAAATCAACATCAAGGATAAACGTACATCAAGAATAAAACAAAGAGAATGAATCTCTACCTCCACCTCCTCTTCTCTAAATTGTCTTCTTCATCAGTTTCTTCTTTTCTTCTCACTACTTCATCAGTTTCTTCTGCTCTTTATGTCTTCTCTTTTGTTTTTCTTCTATCCTTTCGCTTCTTTTTCAGTTCCACTATCTTTCTATATCATTTTTGGTCCACCAATTTCATTTCACTTCTCTCGATTTACAAAAATTAAAAATTGAAGATATGAAAGTGAAGTTTCCCACCTGTTTTGGTTTCTAGGAGACAACGAGCTCCTCCCGAATCCCGGGACTAAAATCTTGGTTTCTGGAACAGGCAGGATGGTAGTCAATGAGACAAGGGTTCTGGAGTTTTGAAGGCCTTGGGAACCTTGGGGATGAGTTCAAACGCGGCCGCGACGATGGTATTTAGGTTTTCGCGGCGATTTCGTTTCGCGGTGGCTGCACTGGCTGCACTGACAGTACTGGCACGACTGACGGCGCACTTTCATGATCCTCTATCCTCGGTCTCTATTCCGATTCCCGCGTGCCAACGAGGCTGAACTCGAAGTCTCGAATCAACTCCGTGAGTCGGTGCCGTGCCTACAACCAGCAAACACCAGCCACCAGGCCAGCCAAACCGCTTTGCCTCGCCTTGCCTTTCCATTCCGCTCCATTCCAATCCGCCCCCGCCCCACCGCCCGCGCCAATACCTGCCTAACTGCCCCTCTCCAGAGGTTTTAAGCCCCTTTCGTCTCAAACCTCTTCAGCAGGGCTGTAGTTATCGAGAGTAGACCACTGACTCTAGGAGAAGAGTAACAGGTATCAGATACATTAGTTAAACAGCTGAATCAGGAGTTATCCAAAGGTGGTCCAAAAAATTGGTTTCAGTCCTAAAACTCTGAAAAAAATTGTTATTAGTATTTAGTATATTCTATAATGTTCTAGTGGGTCTGGCTTTAGATTTTGAGAGAAGTTTTATTTGGGCTGAAAACCCAATAATCTTTATGGTGCTCATCTATCTATATAGAGGATTGAAAAAGATAATAATGGAATCTTTTCTTAAGGGCATGCGTTACTTACCATGAGCAAATGTATAAGCAAATTGAGATTACTCGGTTTTTTCCACAATTTTTACTTTTTTCAAAAAACAATAGTGCGAAGATGTAAAGAATGTGGACACGGAAATCTGTCTGCTACTATTTTTTTTGAAAAAGTAAATATTATGGGGAAAAAATGCGAATAATCTAAATTTCCTCGTATGGTAAGTAAACTCATACGCTTAAGGAGATTTTTATCACGGCCCTGGTAGAAACCAACGTGCGCAATATTCTGTCTTTGTTTCTCTCATTGTCACCTTGTCTCTCACCGGTTGCACATACCTATACATATAATTCCTTCCACCCGCAATATATGCGCCAACACTGACTCAGACCTGTAACAGATAGAGATGAGCCTGTATTATTTGATGATAAACCTATCAAAAATTTTAAAGAGCAATATTATGAAAAGGAGAAATAAAATTCTTTTAAATATTTAGAAATTAAAAAAGAATAGAATGAAATAAAATAAAAATGAAAACTAAAATGCATCACGCAGAACGATTTTTTTTTCAAGTATTAGACTATATTATTTTTCTCTTTCAAAAAATCATTCAAAAATTGGTGAGATACCGACGTCAGAATTTATTAGCATCTGAAAAATTAAAAGCGTTAGTATACAGGCAAGAACAGTTCTTTCACAACCTTATAGAAAACTAGAAATACAAAAAACAAAATTTAAAATTACCTAACTTTATCTAAATATCTGATGAGCAAATAATAAAACTATCATCATCAGTCATCAATAGAGGTTTCGACTTACCGACTCCTGGAATGAAGTTGGAAGACCTTGGCAAGTGGCTCCACTCGAAGGTAAAAGCTAGTTTTGAATCTTCGGGGATTTCTTTAACTGAGAACCGATAATGTCAGTTCCTTTCTTCAAAGCGCGAAAGCTTCGAAGAAGGTCTCCCAGATTGACTAAATACAAAAATCAAGATGTTGAGAGACTAGAATGTTGTAAACACTCTTCAGCTCTTGAGGATGTCAATGAACTTCAAGCAGCGACCGCGAACTCTGAAAAAAAGTTGCACAGATAAATGTTTCCAAAAAATTGCAATTTGTAAATATAGAATTCATGGTAGAAGTCTTTAACTTTTTAAAGTAAAAGGCTTCCAAATTTTAGGACTTTCAGATCTGTAGAACTTTCAGAAATTAAAAAAAAATTGAAAATTTCAAATTAAAAAACTTGATTTCAAGATTTTTATAAAAACTTGAAAAATTTGAGGAAATTATTATTATTATTATTCTCTTATCACTTAGTTGAAGGCTCGGCAGAGATAGCGTTAGATCAACAAAATTTTATTTTGCTGTAGTCTTTGATCAAACTATGAACATAAATTCTCAGCTTTCTTATGACATATTCGAGAACATATTAGTTTGATCTAGAAGTATACTATGACATAGAATAGAAAATCCTTGGCCATAAATCTCTTGTCAAACAATGAATATATGTAGTTTTAAATAAAATCCCTTAGAAAAAAAATGCAAAATAAGAACCTAAAACGAGACCTAAAATTAAAACTGGATAGAAAGCATGGGAAGTTTATTCTTACAAGAAAATGTCAAAGGTCAGAAAAGAAGTCCGATTTCAATACTTGAAAACTTATTTTCAGTAAAACTGAGCAAAGGTTCATATACGAAAAAAGAAATATATTTGCAAACTAAGGAAGAAAAGGGGAACCTTCAATTTCATTGTCTCGAAGCGCGGGAACTCTTACACGACTCGTTAAGCCGGGAAAAATCCTCTCACGGTGCAAAGTTCACGGTCGGTCCAACGATCCTTATCGCCTTTCACGGATTTGCAGCCCTTGGCTCGTTACACGCTAATTTTGCGCTTGTAATAACAAATAACGACACTTAGAATGAATTTTTGCCAAGGAAACATCGAAGAATTTAAAAAAGATACAAAGAGAGCCAAACTAAGGACTAAAGAGTGAAATATCAAATAAGCAAAAATATTCGAATCTTTAAGAGCGTTGAAAATAATTAAATAATCTCTAAAATTAAGAATGAGATTAAACTTTAGGGCCCAAAAATGAGACTCAAATTGATTTTTTTTTTAAATTAAAGTCTTCCAAGAAGGATTTTCCCGGGATTCAACAAGTTCAACAAGTTGGAAATGATACTTAAAAATTTATATAGTAGAAGACCCTCCTTACCATAAATAAATAAAACAAGCTCTAAATTTGAATCCTCTTGACTTCCAATTTCTGAATTCAAAGTCACTGATCGTCGACCTGGAAGAAAATCGCGATAGGTGAATAGTTGTCGGATGATTCCCCAGAAGTAACGGTTTCGCCTTGTTATAATTCAAAGTGCGATATAAACAATGACGCATCATTGGAATTTCGTTGCGTCGCAAACGGCACCGAAGCAGTTCCCGTGCGAAGTAGTCAGAAGTTGTTTCCTCTAACTATATACTGCAGTACTGCTAGATATACATTAATTAGATTATGAAAGGACATAGTTACAGGGGTATGCTACAATATAATACTGTATGATAAAGAAAATAAAATTATATTACATACAATGATATATACCTTGGAGTTTTGTGTCTTAAACTCTGCCATTATGTCCTTTTTTTCTTTGCGTCTTCGCACCCAAGATCGCCGACACTCAGACAAAAATCGCGGTTGGTATTTCCAGTCCAGCATATGGCAGACGTTACCTCTGAACGTTTATCCGTGGTGGTTAACGCGTCAAGGATTATCTGTCCTCGGTAGCTCTATCTTGAAAATTGAGAGCGATAACTTGTCCGAAGGATGTCTTCCATCTCTTCTTGTTCAATTTGCATCCGATTGTTTTTACTCATTCCAAAGAGCGAAGCTGTAATGAGGGCCAAAGGAATAATTGAGCAGAAGCAGCAATATTTATAGAAATAAAGAGAAACAGAAAAAAATTAAAGACGCAAAAAATAAGATCCAAGTTGGTTATAAAAAGGAGGATAAAATTTGTTCAAATGAGTAGTAAGAAACTGACGTACAAGGATAATTACCTAATTTCAGGAATTGGCAGTCTTTGAATCCTTGAATTTAGAAATTGGAATTTGGAACTGCACTTCAGAAGCCTTTAACGTCTTCTTCTCAAGGAACCTAAAATTAAAAAAATTACAAATTAATAAATTCATGCAAGCCGAAAAATAGAAGAAACAAAGAGTATTTTCTCTTAACTTTTTAAATACACACATTCATATGTATTTTAGACATCCCATTTCAATATTTAAAGAGCCTCTAACGGAAAAAAATGCTTCTGTGAAACATTCTCATTCAGTATTTTGAGATCACTTCTCACTCTTCACACATCCTCAATATAAATTCTGCTAATTAGTAACTCATCACGTTTTTCTCGACCCATCTTCTGATGCATCAGACAGATTCCTTTCGAGAATTTTCTCTTTCAATTTTCCCCTGACGAAATCTAACAAAATTTATAGTTAGGTCTTCATAAAAATTTGCTAATACTCTGGTATTGTAGCATCTCTTTATGTGTTAAAATTTGTAAATTAAAACCAGAAAGGCTCGACTTTGGCTTCCATCTTGCAGGTTCTTATCTTCTTTCTTATTCTTTCCCTTGAATCTCGATTCCGCCAGAGGCAGAGGTGTTTTGCCGTATTTCAAAGAGTACGCAGGCAAGGCTTCTCGGTACACATCCTACAGCTAAAATACAAACACACAAACGTGTTTATAGTCCATGGAGAGTCCAGTGTGGTAAAAACAGTAAAAAGAAGATAATCGAGGCGAGCCGCACCGTTGCACCTGTATCTATCTCCCTCTTCTTTTCTCCCGTTCTCTCGTTTATCGTCCTGGCACTCCTACCTTACTGAACGTAGAAGAAAAACATTGGAAATTCCTTATACATACATATATGCCACATGGAATATGCAAACTTCACAAAAGACATTAAATTTCCTTCAGAGTCTCAACTTCTCCACATTCAAGTTTCTTCATTTCTTCAACTACATATTTTTTACATCCGCTTATGAAATGGAAAATCTGGTCAATATTGAAAGATTTTGACTTGTATGAAGGCGTGGAGAACCGAAGAGAAATGTGGAGAACTATGACAAGCCCCTGACATGCTGACCTTACGTGCAGGGCACTCCCTACGTAAAACTTTATCAGAACTTGTATCTCAAGAGTACTAAGAGTACGAAGTTCCTAAAAACTCGTGCAACTGCTGCTGGAGCGGAAACCAATCTTAAAATTTTCCTATTCCTCGACAAAATAACATAACAACTCATACCCTACTCGAAAAAAATAAATTAAGAATTGATCCTTTATTAAAAACACAGATAAAATACTTCAACAAAACAACAATCTTTTATTATATTTTTCGATACAAAATAATGATATTGACGAAAATATCGATTAAGGACTGAAATACTGAATGGCGGTAGATTAAAAAAACTATTTAATAATACTATCTTCTAATCACTTTCTGTATCAGAGATCACTTGAGTTTGGTCGGAATTATCAGATTCGTCTGTTGTTCGTGAGGTTCGACTCAATCGATAATCGCCCATTATGGTTTCTGTATCTGACAAAACTTGTACTTCTCCTGGTACTGTAGAACAGGTGTCAGTTTCTGATGATCCTCCCTCATGTACATACATAGAGTTTTTTACCACATTTTTATCTTTTCCCTCTTCAGTTCCTGACAAATCTCGTTCCTTATTTCCCTCCCTATTTATTATTTCCGATTCTCGTTCCTCATCTTCGCTCTCAAGTAGCATGAATGCTGGTCTATCTATGTTTTCAATTATTATGAATTCCTCATTTCTTTCATCATTTCGATTTTCAATTTCTAAAAATTCTACTTTTCTTCTTTTATCTGATAGATTCCATTCCTTTTCAAGTTCTGGACTCTTACTTTTGTTTTTTCTATTATCTGAATCGATAAGCTTCTCTTCTGGACTTTCATCTTTTACCTTTCCTGATAAAATTCCTCCATCCTCAACATCCATTGCACCTTCATCATCTTTACCTTCTCCTGACCTACATTCCAGTAATAAAGAATTACTTTCAGTGAGTGATCTGTCCTCATCCAGATCAATAGGCTTTTCTTTCACAACTTTATCTTTTTCCTTTTCAAGTTCCGGACTTTTATTTTTGTCTTTTCGATTACCCGAATCGATTAACTTTTCTTCTGAACTTTCATCTTTTTCCTTTTCTGAAAAAATTCCTCCATCCTCAATATCCGTTGCATCTTCATCATCTTTACTTTCTCTTGAAGGTAATGAAGAATTAGTTTCAGTGAGTGATATGTCCTCATCCAAATCAATATTAGGCTTTTCTACAACAACTTTATCTTTTTCCTTTTCAATTTCTCTCAATTCTCGTTCCTTACTTCCCTTTTCAACTAACGTCAATTCTCCTTCCTTATTATCGCTCTCAATTAGAAACACTTTTAATTCATTTCTATTTTCAGTTATTACCAATTCCTCATTTCTTTCATCTTTTTGATTTTTAATTCCTAATAATTCTTCTTCACATCTTTTATCTTCTTCATTTCCAATTCCTGGCAGAGTTGATGTATTTTCTTTTTCTGGGATTTCATCTTTTCCTTTTTCGGTTAGCAAAAGTTCTTCCTCATCCAAGATCTCATTCTCATCTCCTTCTCCATTTAGTAAGCGTTCTTCCTCTTCTAGACCTATTACCTGATCATCGTCGATTATATCTCCCTCAAGTAGTAAGAGCTCTTCTTCATCCACATCCATTAGTTTTTCTCCATTCTGAACTTCATACTTCTGATTTTTAACTTCTTGACTTTTAGTTTGATTTACTTCCTTTAGTTTGTCTCTTAATTCCTCAAAATCAGATTGAACCGAAGAGACACCAGACTTAAAATGTTCAATCTTCTCATTCAATGTTAATTCTTGTGCATTTAATTTGCAACTATTGAGAAATTCAAGAGAATTTGATTTCTTTTCTGTATTTTCTATTAATGCCGAATTTTGAACAATCTCAGTCGATCTCTCCGAATTGTTGACTTCGAAAGATTTTATTTTATCTTCTTTTCGTTCAAAATCGACTCTGAGATCTTCAATCTTTTGAACAGCAGACATATTTTCTGGAGTTTTATTAGATAATTCCCGTTTATCTTCTTGAAATAGTAAGAGCTCTTCTTCCATTGATTGTTGACAATTCTGAAATTCATCTTCCTGACTTTTAATTTCTTGACTCTTGGTTTGAATTTTGTTTCCTTCCTCTATTTTCTCTCCTAACTCCTGAGAATAAGTTTGAACCAAAGGAAGACAAGACTCCAAAATTTGAATTATTTCTGTTAACGGTTTTTCTTGTTGAGTTGATGAAGAACTACTAAGGAGTTCAAGAGAATTTGTTCTTATTTCTATATTTTCTCTTAATGTCAAATCTTCAACAATTTCAGCTGGTACCTCTAAATTTAAACATTTAGATTTTATTTTATCTTCTATTTGTTCAAAATCGATCCTTAGATCTCCCATTTCTTTATTGAGAACTATGTCAGCTTCTGATTTTTCTTCATTTTCAGACTTTTCTGTGATCCCCTTTTCCTCTAAATCCGTTTTCGAAGCATCTTTTTTCTCATTTACTGAAGTTTCAGAATTAATAAGAACTTTTTTCAAAACCATTTTATTAACTTCAGAATTGATGATTACCCATCCAACACTGGAATTTTCTTCTTCGTAAGATGAACTTTTATTACTACCGTAGTTGGAATTTTCATCGCTTTCATCTTCTCTTTGTGAATTTTCTTTTGCTTCAGAATTTAAATCTCTCTCGAAATTTTTCTCAACGCAAGTCATTTCTTTAGAAATTGTATCCATACTACCTTTTCCTCTTTCAGAATTCTCTTTTCTTTTCAAATTTTCTTCTGAAAAACTCTTTTCTTGTTCAACATTTCTATCTTCACCTCTTTCTTCGATTTTAGAATGTTCTATTTCCGAAATTGTTTTAATAGATCTCTGCCCTTTTTGAGCCTTTTCTTTCCTATTTCTAAAAGGTCTAAACTTTCTATGAAGAAATCCAAAGTATTTTTCATCTGTCTCTGAATCAGATTCAACATACATTTTTTTATTTCTTTTATAATTTCTAGAAGAACGAACACGTCTGGGATATCTTCTCTTCCCTTTCGAATTTCTCAAACTCTCTTCACTTTCTGAGTTTCCTGTAGAACTATATTTTCCAGAGTTTTCCTCACTTTTTTCTATTTCAGAATCTTCTAAAGTTTTTTCTTCTTCTATTTGATTAATTTTCAAATCTTCTTTCTTATCATCATTTTTATTCTTCCAACGTAAATAATCCTTGTCTAAATCAATTCTCAAAAGTTTTATGCACAGTATCTTTCCCCCCAAAATATCTTCATAGGATTTCTTCTTTTGAGTCGAGGGCTCCCCAATAATTTTAGGACTCACTTCCTTGAAATTAGCATGGAACTGTTCAATTGGGTTCGTGTTTTCTGAATCAGAACTCGCTTCACTCAAAATTGGATCTTGTATGTGAAGAGGAAGAGCATCAAATCTTTTAATAGGACTATCTGGAACAGGACTAGCGATGCTACTACAATCAGTCAAACGAGAAGGTTGAACATCAGGTGGAAGAATAGGATTAATAAATTCGAAAATAGGATCATAACTGATCGTCCTGATTCCATACATATCACAAATTCTCTTCACGGGCGTTAATCTCAGTTTCTTTTCGTCTTTTAAAGGCTCAATTTTGCACTTCTTACGTCTTCTCCATTTCTTTTTAGGCTCTGTTATCAAATCCGATAAAGTAATTTCTTTAAGTTTTGGCGCTGAAAAATTGGATGAAAAACTTTGATAGGAAGTGGAACTTTCGTAGCTTCGGGCTGTACTATCGGAATCATTTTTTGAAATATCGCAACAACTGCAATTACAACTCGAAGAAGATTTTTTTGAAGATTCAGTACACGATTCTTGGCTGGATTCAGAAGATGAAGAACTTGAAGATCGAAAACGTTTTGCAGAATTTTCGGATAAGTACTGAATTTCGAGAAAATCTGTGACGGGAATGGTTTCGTAAAGCTCGGAATCTTCTTCTGGAATATCTTCGAGTATTTTTCTTCGGGATCTACGAGAATGTCGAGAATTTCGAGCACCATGATAGTAAATTTTATTAGCGATTTCGAAAAATCTTTGTTCTTCTTGAATTGTTTTTTCAATTTCCTCGTTTTCGCCATTGTCTTGAAAAGAAGCATTGTCGAGATCAGAAACTGGAGGTGAAGGCTCGTTCTCATTATCACTTGTTTGTGCTGGAACCTTTAAAGGGAAGTTTATGTTTTTACACTTTAGGAAGTAATCAAAAGTTGACAGTTACATTTCTAAAATCTAAAGTATTCAATACATTAAGAGTGTTGGAGCCAAGTTTTCATCTAAAAATTCGATTTCTTCATTTTACTCAACTAATATTAAATTTGGAATTTTTTTCCCACCGTAGGATTAATCAATTTTTAACTAGAATTATGCGTACAGAGTGATAAAATACCTAATTCAAATATTTGTTAAGAAAAATTAAAACATTCAATTTTGAAGTTAGATTTTGAATTCTTCGTTTTATGCAAAAAGTATCGAAATTAAATATTTTTTAGTTCTGTATACAGTATTATATTTGAAAAAAGATTAGCGCTACAGAGCGAAAAAATATTTATCTATAATTTTTGTTGAGTAAAATGGAGAATTGAATTTTCAGTTTAACACTTGGGTCCAACGCCCTTAAATTTTATCTTTGAGATCTATAGATTCAAAAAATAAAGGTTGTTTAATTTTGGATTATTTGAACTAGTAGGATTTAACTTGAAGATATTACAAAATCGAAACTATGAATTTCAATATTACAGTTCCGTTTTTTTATTTTTGCGATGGAATAAGTTCATATTTACAAATTATCAAATCTGTAGATTTGATTATGCATTTAAGTATGTGTATTTCAAAAATTCATACCGCAAGTGGATTAAAGAACGGAAGGTCAACATCTTCTGGAACTGGCCTTGTCCAAGTTCGACAATGAGATCTCACATTAAAAAAGTAGTTTTTGTTGGGATTTTTGGCAGAGACACATTCAATCCAGTTGTAATTGTCGTGGACTTCGCCGAACCTACAAATTTTTAATTCTTTTATCAAAAATAGTAATAGAATAATATACATACATTTCGTATTTCTAAACATAAATTTTATATGATATAAATTGCTACCATAAAAAACTAAAGGAATTTTTAAATGGAAGAAGAAATGCAAATTGAGAATACTGGATTTTAAATTATTTATATAAAATACTGTAATCATTGGAAATTTGATTTGATATAGAAAATCGATAAACATAACCTGAAATATTTAAAATGTCATTGTTTCAAAAAATAAAATAAAAAATAAACTTCGTGAAATATAGTAATGTTAAACGGCAAATTTATATTGAAATATGATCTTAATAAAGTGAAATTAAAATAAATTTCATTAAAAACTTACGATTTTGGGCGACATTTTCCAGGTTGACGATTAAACATTACGTGATAATGAAAAAGATCAGAAGTCATGAAAATCTTCATTGAACTTTTTATTTTTCTGTTAATTAGACCACATTATATTCACTTTTTAAGAACAATTTTGAAGAAAAAACTGAAACAAATCAATGCAAGCGAAAAGAGCAAATTATTGAAATGCATTTGTATCACACGAGAAAAAACAAGTGATTTTTCTATAGTGATTTTAGCAGACGACAATCGACGTGCCGGTTCCGGTTCCAGTTTGAAAATGAACACGTGTTGATTTGATTCTATGGTTGAGGCAGCCGCAGGCTTTGATTTTGATCTGCTTGGTATGCAGATTTATAAACAAATCTCTCATTCTTTTCAGGGCTGTGGTTACTAAAAAAAAAACCCTTTCTAAACACATTATAATAATTGTGATTCTACACACTAAAATATTTTTAATATACATAGTAAACAGTTAATTACAGGGGCGTAGCAACAGAATTTTTCGCGAAGGGGTGGTGGGGGACCGCGAATTTCAAATTTTTAAATGTTAACCTGCGATGTATACAAAATGTGAAATAATTTGAAAGATGATATTTAATGCAACGGGACTAAAAAGGTCACTATAACATGTTTTTGAGTGAACCGACCCCTCGGTTTCTATGCCACTGGTTAATTAGGTACCTAATAAAAAATAAAAAATTGATATATATATAATTTAATTTAATTTAAATAAATAGATAAACATATATATTTTTAATATTTATTTATAGACTACAACTTTTAATTTTATTTTATATAAATTAATTCAAGCTTAGATCTTAATTACTTTTAATTTATTAAATAAATTAAAACTTACAGTTTAAAAAAGAACATTTCAAATGGAATACTTGAGAATCAAAAAAAGTGTTGAAAATTTAATATTTTTATTTAAATTTTAATATTTTAATTTCGAAGTTCAAAGATTTTAATACATATTTCCAAAATTTTCAAAATTAAAAAATTCCAAATTATATCATTCAAAATATACTTAAAATTAAAATACTTTCGGGTGTAAAACTTTAGCGTACTTTTGAAATCATAAAACATGTAGATTAATTCTTATTTTTCTGTAAACATATCTGACTAACCCACATGCATTCCAGCTTCATATCTGACAATTTAATGCATAAATTCTCCAAGTTACTTGTTTCCTTTAGATGGATAAATCTAATTTATTTTCTTTGAACCATTGTAAGTTAAGAATGTGAGAAACTAAGAAATGCATAAAATATGCAAAAGACTATATTCTGAAATACAAAAGCGAGAGAAATGGGAAAAAGGGCAGATAAACTCAACGAACTTTATCACGATATGAGATCCATTAACGGTAGTAACTCGGGGCGTAATCGCACATAATTAACATATTTTGTTAATTTGGTTTGTAAATCAGGATGGCTCTAAATGCACTCCGCGGAAGTCAGGCAAGCTCGCCGTGCGTAGAATTTCCGCTTCTGCAATTGGGAACAGATTCCAATCATTTGCATTACTATGTCTACTTTACAGGTGTACAAAGTCATTCTAAAAATCAAATAACAGATACGTAAAATAACTACAAAATTAGATAACATATGTATATGTAAGGCAGAATTATATTGCATTTCTTTCATCAATTTCTGTATTTAAAAAAAAATGGTATCAGAATAACGAAATAGTAAATTATCATGTCAATAATTAAATTGTAATAAAAACTAATGATCAAGTTGTAAAATCGGTTATTAAATCGAGAGGCGAATATATAGGATGGACGTAATGTTTATTACTTCATTACTCCCCTATAACATCGTAAAATGAAAACCTGAGCCAAAATGATTTATTGAATAATGCTCCTCTTTCCTTATCCTTATTTATATTACTTAATATGTCAATAATTCAATTATAATCATAAATATTATTTAGTATCGTTAAGTCGTTAAAGCATTAAAAATAATTATTAAACTATTGCAGTAATTTCTGGAGTAATTTTTATTTTTAAAATTTAAAACCACTTTGTCAGATTTTGGTAGTGAACAGATCCTTTGTCCCTTCAACTAGTTTTACGATCGGACCTGCTGTTACCAAGATACTTTAGTTTTGCGTGTTTCGAGAGCAGACACCCCCTGTTGTTAGGTTGACTTTTAACTTTAAGCCGAAATAGCTTATATATATTTTACAAGCTAAATTCTTTGTTCAACTTTATACTGGAGCAATTTCTGAAAATTTATGACTTTTTCCGGTTCCTTATGAGAGTTCGCATTCATAAAAGTGTGACTGAACCTTCGTTACTGTTTGAAGATTTTTTTCGTGGACTTTTCAAGTTTGGTCAGGAAAAATAACTTTGAAAAACGTTTTCATGCAGGCTTTCATAAATAACAATGTCTTGAAAGAAACCTCATTATGAAGGGAAATGACACTGAAATGGAGACGTGATGGTTTTACGAAAGGCAGTTTTAGAATAATTTATTCCGCCTCTAATGTGGTTTCCCAAATCTGAGCACAGAAATTTTCGTTATTTACCACTTATTTATTTATTTTTATGAAACTTAATATCTTAGAACATGGAATAATTTTTGGAAGTTTAAACTCGATATTAAAGCATTTTCACGATAATATTCGTCAAAAAATAAAACTAAGCAAAAGTAACAGACATGATAATTCTTATAAAAATATGTATAGACTTTGAGGAATTTTGTTGTTTGCTGGTGTCAAAGATCATAAATTTAAGTTACTAAAAAAAATAACGTAAATAAGGCATGAAAATGAGTAATGATAACATTTATTATGAATTTAATTATGACTCTGACGCGTTTAGGAAACGATGAGTTATAAACTTTATGATAGTCGATCTGTGTAGATACTTAATATATATATACATGTATGTAGATGATATATATATATCAGCGATCAACATATCAAAATTTAACATTCGTTGTTCAGGAACTCTATCATAAGTTTCTTCATTTATTCAAAATGAAGTTCGTCGTTGTTACTCTTTTTGTAACCTGTGTGGTTTTACTTAATTTTATTGGTAATTATAATATCAACCAGGATTTTTAAATAATATTTCAACTGTTTACTCATTATCAAATAATTATTTATTTAACTTGTGCAGAATTAAGTTCAGCACAGTTACCAGGAGAACATTTTGGAGGACCTGAACAATCTAAACAACATCTTGGACAGAAACCGGGATTCAGAACGGAAATGAAGAAAAAATTGGAACAGACTAAACTTTACCATATATATCACAATCCCTCTGGCGAAGCTAAAAATACTCTTAATAAATTGAAAGCCAAACTTCCCTTCGGAAACAATAAACCAAGCTATCATGTCCCTCCATCGAGTTCAAATCCCTCACATAATAACTATAATAATTATCCTCCTCCTGGTGGACCAGGTTATCCTTATCCTGGAATGGGTTACCCTGGATCAGGTTTCTAAAATAATTTACAGAAATTCTGTAACATGTATCTGAAAAATTAAAATATTATTTCTCCAGTTCCACATTGAGTCTCATTAATTATACGATATTTATCTTTTCCTCCTCATTTCCAAGCGAGAATCTAGTATAAAAATTAATATAGTCTGAAAAATATATGAATGTTAGTCTTTAATTAGGGCATAAATTATTTTTTATTATAAAAATTTTAAGAAGTACTTATTTAGAATTCATAACTGTGAAGTTTTCGACTTCCGAAGGTTTCATTACGATTACTTTTAATTTGTGAAAAATAATGTAAAAATTATAAGTGTGTTTATGTTCAACAACATTATTACTTAATTCATTTGGTAAAAAATTAGAAAATTAAGTCTAAGTAAACCATTTAGTGTAATAAAACAACTCTGTTAAAAAAATCGTGACTTGTAAACAGATTATGAAATTATACGATTCTGACGCAAAAGAGAGAAAACAAAATAAATTTATGATCAATGTTGGGAGATATATTAGCGAGTGATATACAAAAAATGTAACATTTGTTATTCAAGAATTCTAAATGTATTTATCTTTATTCATTTAGCGAAAATGAAGTTCGTTGCTACTCTCTTCCTTGCCTGTGTGATTTTGCTCAATTTGTTTGGTAAGCATGAGTTATGTTTTTTATTCACTTTTCCAAACTATAACTAAACTATAACTAAAGACTAAAAAAAAGAGGTGAAGATTACAAGTGATATAGGAAATTGATATTTTTAAATCATACAAATGTTTATAATTTTTTGGGCTTATTTTCATAAATATTTATTTTTTGTTTGTAGAATTCAGTTCAGCACAGGAAGGATATGGAGGAGGATATGGAGGGGGATATGGAGGAGTAACTGGAGGACAAACTGCAGGACAAGAAAAACCAGGTATCTTTCCTAGAATTAAAGCAAAGTTCGAAAATAACAAACTCCACAAGAAAATTTACCATTTCGCTCATCACCCCAACGAAGATACCGAAAAGGCCTACGAAAAAATAAAAAATAAATTATTTGGTCATGGTGGATCATCCACAAACACTGGATATCCATCAGCAGGTGGAATGGGTTCTGCTGGAATGGGGTCTGCTGGAATGGGGTCAGCTGGAATGGGTTCTGCTGGAATGGGCTCTTATGGAATGGGTTCTTCTGGAATGGGTTACTAACATAATTTTCAGGAATTTTGTAACATTACTGCGGAAATAAAAATATTTTTCTCGAATTGTAAATTTGTTTCTTTAATTACAAATTAAAAACCACTCTTGTCATTTAATTCCAGTGATAATTCATTTAAAATATTCTGAAAAAGCGAGCAAAAGTCTTAACTTTTTTAAACTTTCGTTTTGTAAATTTTTATTTTACGTGATAACCTAGGAAAATAACATCCGAAGTAGACACTAAAAAGCCATAAAAGTAGATGTCGTAAAAATTCACATTTTTATAAACCTATATTGCTTTATAATGTTTGTCGTGGAAGATTTTATGCCTAGAAGTTATATTACTATTAAAATTATTTATCAAAACGACAAATTCTTGAAGTTCATAATAGTGTTTATAAATTTTGTATGAATTTTCTAAAAAATAAATAATTTTATGAAATTTTCTAGATCTTGCTACTGTCAAGACAAGATCAATATTTTTTCTTGACATTTGACAAAAAATGTTTGTCTCGTTTTTTTTCATTACAAATAACGTAAATAAATTTTGATATCTGATTCTGATAATGATAAACTTTTATTAAGGCCGGTGACAGATATATTAGCCAGTAATATACTAAAAATTTAGCATTAGCAGTGCGAAAATACTAGAATAATCATTATTTCCTCTACAGAGTGAAAATGAAATTCGCTGTTAGTATTCTCTTCGTTACCTGTGTGGTTTTATTCAATTTTATTGGTAAGCATCTGTTATTATAATTACACTTCTCACATAGGATTTTTTTATAATTACATAAATTGTATTGCATAAATTGTACTCATAGCTTAAACATAGGTTTTTAAAAATAATGTTTCCACTTTTTTTTGCTAATTTCATGAGTGTTTATATTTCTTTTACAGAATTAAGTTCAGCAGAGGGAGATGAAGGACATGGAGGAGCACCTGGACGACAGGGACCGGGTTTCGTGCGTCGAACACATGAAAAGCTGAAAGAAAACAGAATTTATCATACAGCTCATCAATTTGTGCGCAATCCCGTCAACGAAGCTAAAAGAGGTTACTACAAAGTAAAAGGCAGATTTAGCTCAAAACGTTATGAAGTTTGTAGAAACTGTCCTGCAAATTGTCCAGAATGTGCAAGGGCTGCTAATAATAATAATAATAATGCTGGACCCTCGACTGGAGCAATAGTCCCTGTTTCGGGTTCACCTGGAAATGGTTATGCTTAAACCGACTTGCAATCAATTTTCTTTCATTAATTATAAAATAAATTAGGATTGATTTATAATAAATGAAATAAAATATAGTTAAAAATCTCAGGTCTTTTATTTCAAGGAAAATCAATTCCCAAACTCCTAATACATCACAAATATTTAATGGAATCATTCAGTCAATAACAAGGTAATTAAAAAATTAGAATTAACTCTCGTGAATTACGAAAAATGTCATAAAATTTATGTAAATATATTTCATTGCCTGTGACGCAAATACCTTGTTTGATCATTTTAATTATGATTTGTGAATGGAGAAACATCATTATAGTATATACATACAATTTTTAAGTTTTCTGTCGCAAATATAAGAGAATGAAAATTGAGATAGCGTTGAAAAATTTGTTTTGTTCAGAATGTTTTAATTCTTTAATTTAAAATATCGACTCTGTTAATATTATAGTTTTCACTGACCTCAATTGCCGCAATGTTGACTTTATGAAAGAAAATATATTTATGACAATTTGACAATTTGATTAATAATCTCTTGCTTAATACCGGAAAAATGTCATGAAAATTGTTCAAAACTGAAATTGCCAACCTTGACTTCGCAAACTATCTATTACAATGAATTTATTTTTTGTAACATTTAAACATTTCTTTTAAAAATTGTTATGGATTCCTCGTGTTCGTATATTACGTACTTGAATCTCAACTTTCAGCGATAAAGAAACAATTTTAGATTTATAAAGACTGTGTACAGAGTAGTAAAAATCATGAAATCCATGCTTTTGAGAACTGAAAGAGTATAGTAAATAAAATGTATAAAAAGCAAATCATCTAAAACAATAAATTTACTTCCTTATTTTCATTCCTGAAATTTGCTTAATTTTTATAAGAAAAAAGGGATACTGACAATCATATAAGAGAAACTCTTATTAGTTGCTTTTCACGAACTTCAAAATAATCAGTGAAAATGAAGTTCGTCTTCAGTGCTTTTGTCTTCATCTTCGCAATTTACTGCAGTTCTATTGGTAAATATCACATTATACAAAGAATATTAAACTAATTGACTTCCAAGTTTAGTAATATAAAAAACTATATTATAATAATAAATCTCAATTCTCTTTTTACAGACCTAAGTTCATCAGAAAGCATAAAGCGGTTTTTCCATGATGTTGGACACTTTATTCGTCATCCTGCAGAAGATATTACAAGAGACATTGGAAAGATTCCTGCTGTGCATAGGGCTGGAAAAACGTTAGAAAATCTACCCAAGGAAGCTAGCCAAGCACGTAATGGATTAAGTAAAGAGAATACTGAATTTACCAAAGAGTCTAAATCTCTTACTCCTGTCCTCAACGAAATCTCGGGTGATATAAAAGGGATCAATCACAAGAATCGCGTCGCGATTGCAAAAAGAGGTTATTATAGAGGTAATAATTAGTGAATAAAATTTATGCGAATAAAAAGGAAATATGAAAAAATGTAACTCAGGTTTATAGTTATTTCTGATTTGATTTGGTACAAAAAATCGTGAAATATATTTTTTGATTCCTTGTAATCAATTAATAACTCATAAAATTTAACTTTATATTTCACAGTTCGTTTAGTTTTAAGTTTTAGTGTGTGCTGTCAATAATAAGTGTTGGAATACAACTTCTAAACCGGAAAATACAGATATGTAAAATAGGATTATATTTTGTGACAAACATCATTCATGAGTTGTCGATTTACGTTACTCGAATCATTACTCAAGTGATGAATATAATAGGTATCAAATAAAAAATGATACAATTGTCAAAATATTGTGAAGTATTCAACGGAAAACTTCAAAGGTCATAAATTTATTGAGGAAAAATAAGTCATCAATAATTCCTAAACAATAACAATTACATCTTCCGTTTTACTCCCACAATATATTTCATTTTTGTATTGAAAGATGATCATTATATATATATATAAGCCGATCAAGCTACCTGTCAATTTATTAGGTGCTCTTTATTCCACGAAATCTTAAGAAAAATCAGTGAAAATGAAGCTCGCTTTTAGTATTTTCGTCTTCATCTTTGCACTTTACTGCAGTTCTATTGGTAATTATAATAAAAAATTATAATATTATAATAATCATAATTTAATAATATTAAAGCATACTTTAATCCCACTTCGACTTGGAATTATATAGATTCATTTTGAATTTTCTTGTCATTAATTTCAATGAATTTTTTAGTTTACTATGAACTCTTAATTTATTGTAGAAATATTTCTTAATATATCTGATTTATTACATTATCTTATTTATTACTTTTTAAAGAATTAAGTTCATCAGAAAGCGTAAAGCGTTTTTTCCATGATGTTGGACAGTTTGTTAAAAATCCAGTAAAAGGTATTGAAGAAGGCATTGGAAAAATTCCTGCCGTGCATAAAGCTGGTGAAAAATTAGAACATCTACCCAAGGAAGCTCAAAAAGAGCGTAATGACCTAAAAAAAGTAAACAATCAATTTGTCAATGCAACTAAATCTGTTATTCCTTTGATCCAAGAAGTCCCAAAGGCTATAGGAGAGATGAATCGCGGGGCTGGCAAAAAAAGTGGGACAGTGTAAACTTGATACTAATTCATCTTGTGCGAATTTATATCTAGAATATATGTTCTAAATTTCATAAAAATCCGTCCAGGAATTACGTTCAGCTATAGTTTTGTACACAAAAGTTTAATAAAATCATTTTTTCTTAATTTATGATGTATTTTAAAACTTTATTAATCACCCCCTAACAAATTTTATATCAATGTCCTTCAATACCTTTCATAGGATTCTACTAAATCTGTTGAAATATTGTTGCAATGATTGAGTATAATTTCTAAAACGGAAAATACAGATAAAATAGGATTTTATTTGTGATAAACATAATTCCTCAGTTGTTGATTTAGATTATTCATTACTCAAATGATGAATAAAAGGTACCAAATAAAAAATGATACAATTGTAAAAATATTGTGAAATTTCCTTCTCAAGGGTTATAAATTTATTTAGGAAGAGCAAGTCACTAATTCCCAGACAATAACTTTACTCCTTCCACTTTTTATTTACACAATATCCATTTGTTATGGAAAAAGTGATAACATATTTATGTAATATATATAAGCAGAAGCTATCTACCAATTGATTAGATACTCTTGTTTCACGAAATACTAAAAAAAATCAGTGAAAATGAAGCTCGCTCTAAGCACTTTCGTCTTCATCTTTGCAATTTACTACAGTTCTGTTGGTAATTATAATAAAATAATATTAAAGCATATACTTGAATCCCAGTTCAACTTCGAATTATGTAAATTCATTCTGAATTTTCTTGCAATTAATTTGAATAAATTGTATAGTTTACTATGAACTTTTAATCTTTTATGTTTCACATAATTGTTAATTTTTTACAGAACTAAGTTCATCGGAAAGCATAAAGCGTTTTTTCCATGACGTTGGACAGTTTGCTAAAAATCCAGCAAAAGGTGTTGAACAAGGCATTGGAAAGATTCCTGCTGTGCATAAAGCTGGTGAAGCATTAAAAAATTTACCCAAAGAAGCTCAAAAAGGACGTAATGCCATTAAAAAAGCAGATAATCAATTTGCCAACGCGACTAAATCCATCCCTAACATGCCAGGATAATATAATATAATATAATATGTAGCAATTCTGTAATATTTAGAAAAATAAAAATAGCAATCTTGAATTCAACATTTTTTTCACTAAAATTGAGACAACTCTCTTTTTTACTTACATATAGTACTTAGTTACCTTTCTTGAGAATAAAAAGTATAAGATAAAAGATTATAAATTAAAATATCTTGTAATAATGTGAAGATAATGCAAATACCTCACGTTTAAGATAATAAGTCTACTCCCACCACTCTATTCCTCATATATGCTTAATAAAACTTTTCTTACGAAAAAAGAGACCATATATATATATCAGCGGGAGCTAACTAACAACTTATTTAGTTGCTTTTCACTTCAAACAGTAAATTCGTGAAAATGAAATTCTTTTTTACAACCTTCGTCTTCATCTTAGCAATATATTGCTGCTCTATTGGTAAATATAATATAAATAGTATTAAAGTAATTCCGATTTTAAAAATACGAGATTAAATGCGCACTCCGCGCGCACGTTTGCTACGGTATTTATTTAAAATTTAAGATTTCTCGCGTCACGCGCCATATTCAATATACGCCGCGTCATCACTTTCATCTGACCAATAAAGAAAAAGCGTTACGTTACTAATGATCTTTTTATAATAGGATGGAAATATATACGTATATAATTGTTTTTAATTGATCCGAATTTTAATATTAAAATAATTTGGAAAGTAGTTCGGTTTTAAAATTTGATTAGAATCAAATTTGTTTTGAATTGGCTTAGAGTCATTTCAAATTCACTTGTCTTTTACTGCAACGTTTTCATAAATTTTTATTTAAAATAATTTTGTATGTTCTTTAATATTTTTCGTTCTCTCTTTACAGATCCATGTTCATCAGAAGGAATAAGTCATTTTTTCCATAACTTCAAGAAGAAGGTTGACAAAGTTTTCACAAAGGAAAAAGAGTTTGGAAATGAACTCAAAATAATCTTTCCTACCCCAGGAAGATAATATGTATTTTTTGAAAATATGTATTTATGAAAATAAAACAATCTTCTCGATTTTTTAACTTTTACAACAATCGATACAATATTTCTTTTCATCAATTTTTTAAAAATAATTATTCTTTAGGGTTTCTTTCTTAAAAGAAACAGCAAATGCTTTAATTAATTTAATTTCTTAATTTAAACAACATTGAAGGCCAATTGAATTATTTAATGAGCCAAGTTTATGAATAATAGCAGTTGTGATTCATTTAAAATATTTTGAAAAAGCGAGTAAACACTGATAAACTGGATATCGTAAAAATTAACATTTTTGTAAATAGTGCTTTAAAATGTTTGTCGTGAAAAATTTTATGGCTAGAAAATATATTAAAATTATTTATCAAAAATACATAAATTCTGAAGTTCATGATAGTGTTTATAATTCTTTTTTTAATTTCTTAATTCAAAAAAATTTGCAGCCCAATTGATTTATTAAATAAGTCAGATTTATAAATAATTTGCATTGTTAATTAATACTTAAATTTGAAGAATGAGATTCAATTTTTAACTGTCATTCTTTTTTAATTAACCTTGAATTTAAGGCCGTTTAATGATTTCTATACAAATATTTGATAAATTCTGTACTCGGTTGCTCACTCATGTCGTCGCAATAACGAAAAAATAAAAATGCGTATTCATTTCTTATCTAAGACTGGAATTTCCAAAATTATAAAAATCACAAAGCTATGTCCTGAAACAAATATATCAACACATAAATAATAAATCACGTGCAAAAAATTTAACAACCAAAAGTTGAAAATTGAGCAATTTCTGCAATAAGAAGACACTTAAGTGATAAGAAGACTTAAGACTTCTAACATATTACCAGCTGTTATAGCATTATTATTCATTTTTACTGTAGCATTTATTTCCCAGTTTATAATTTTATAACAAAAGTTAATCCTATTTTTTAAGTTTTCTTTTGAAATTCTGTTGCTGTTATTGCACTTTTATTTTGACATATAATTGAACCACGTGTAATACAAATATTTGACATTCAAACATTCCGTAAATAACTCAGTTTTACTCAAGAAAAATCGTGTTTGCAGACATATAATTAATACCACTTAGACTAACACCTCTTCAACCGAAATTTCTGGAATATTTGCAACATTTCTTAGATAGTACCTAGTATATATATATCAGCAAGTTCATCTCAAAATTTAGTTGACACAAAAAGCTCAAGAAGTTCAAATAAAAAAAAGTTGAAAAAAGTTTCCTAAAGCTATAAAAAATGAAGCTCGCTATTGGCACTGTTTTCATCGCGGTTGCCCTTTTATTAAACTCTGCTGGTATGTATACAATATCTGAAATTTTTACCATTTCAAATATTCTTAGTGTTTATTATGATTTGATGCATAGTAATCGAAATGTTTAGAAATGTCGAAATTTGAATCCCAAATGACACATCGAATTTATAATTTATTTTTCATATAGGAGAATTTTTGATATTATAATGTTTATTTTTAACTTGTGATATCCAATCAAGTTTAAAATATATTGCATTTACATTATTAAAACCAATATTTTTCCTTTTACGACTTCTTTTTTGAAAGTTATACTTGCTACTTGACAAAATTTTAATGAAATATATGAAAACTCTTGTCCTATCCAAAAGCCAATGACAGCCAATGAAAATTATTGTTTTTTTTTTTTTTAATTCAAAAATAAGAAAGTTATACAACTCTTTATACATAAAAATCGAAGTTTTTGGAGACACGTCGTTTTTTTTATAAAGATTTTCTCGGAAATAATTGCTTAATTCTTTCAGGAAGAATTATATGTCATCTTTCCATTTCGTAAATTTCTGAATTCATAAATAAATCTTCATTTTCTTTTTACAGAATCAAGGCCCAGAGGTTTCTACGACTCCGCTAGTGAATATTTCACAGTCAATCCTTTTATCATTATTATTGAATCGGATTTTGAAGATCTTCCAAGAGATTACAATGAATATGCCAAACATGTTGCTAACAGAGTCCCCGGTAGTCCTCACACTGATTTCGCTGATGAAATCTTAAAAAATGATCATAATCCCGTGAAAGGAGTCCAGGATGCTGCAAAGAAATTTGGTTCACAGGTTGAGAATGGTGTAAAAAATACAGCTAAAGGAATCCAAGATGTTGCCAACCAAGTTGGCAAAGGGGCACTCGATCTTGGTTCAGGTGTTGTGAATGGTGTGAAGAATGCAGCTGAAGGAGCCATAGATGTTGTAAACCATGCTGGCAAAGGGGCACTCGATCTTGGTTCAGGTGTTGTGAATGGTGTGAAGAATGCAGCTAAAGGAACCGTAGATGTTGCAGAACATGCTGGCAAAGGGGCACTCGAACTTGGTTCAGGTGCTGTGAATGCTGTGAAGAATGTAGCTGACGGAGCAGTAGATGTTGTAAACCATGCTGGCAAAGGGGCACTCAAACTTGGTTCAGGTGCTGTGGATGTTGTGAAAAATGCAGGTGAAGGAGTCATAGATGTTGCAGAACATGCTGGCAAAGGGGCACTCGAACTTGGTTCAGGTGCTGTAAATGGTGTGAAGAATGCAGCTAAAGGAACCGTAGATGTTGTAAACCATGCTGGCAAAGGGGCACTCGAACTTGGTTCAGGTGTTGTTCATGGTGTGAAAAATACAGTTGAAGGAGTCCTGGATGCTGCAAGTCAAGGTGGCAAGCAGGTAACCAAAACTGGTTCAGATGCTGTGAATGCTGTGAAAAATACAGGTGAAGAAGTCCTAGATGCTGCAAAGGATGCTGGCAAACAGGCACTCCAACTTGGCTCATCAGGTGCTGTGAATGGTGTGAAAAATGCTGTTGAAGGAGTCCAAAAAAATGTAGCTAAGTCTGCAAAGGGAGACCAGGATGTTGATGAGAAAAATACTGTAAGAGAAAAAAAAGATGAATAGGTAATGGTAATAAAGGTTGATGATACTTGATGTATGGTTAATTGTATAATCTATAAATATACTGCAAATAAAGAAATTATGAATTCTATATATTTGTTCTTTTAATACATTAATAGAAATAAGAAAAGCATCCTTCATTTATTTGCTATATTTTAAAATTCTTGTTCTGTACTTCATTAGAATATTCTCAAAAAGACATAAATTGTTCAAATTATTTATTGTATGGAAAAAAGTTACATTTGAAGTAGAATAATGCTGAGAAATCAAATTAAGAAAACTAAAAAATATATTTGTTTGTTTTGATCGGATATAATAATTGAAAATAATGTAACTAGAAATTTCTTCAGTGTACATGAAAATAATAACAATAACACGAAACTTTAGATTTATTATATTTTGTTTAAATTAGGAACAAATATCTATATAATTATATTACGAAATTATAAAGATGAATAAATTACTTCCTCGAAATGTTTAAATGGTTAAAATGATACTCTATCTATAAATAATTTTGAAATGTAAAAAGAGATTTCAAATGAATTTTACGATCTTCGTAAAACATTGCACAATTGTATGACTATCATGCTTTCAAGGAAAATATAAGTTTATGGTTAGCAGATATGTTAGACCAATCTCCTACCGCCACGTCAGAATAATGTTAAATATTGATAAATATAGGCTGATATATATTAACCAGTAACCTTTTCAAAAATTATTAGTTACTACACTCTCATAAAAAAATGAAGTTCGTCCTTATCACTGTTTTCGTCGCCTTTGCGGTTTTCAGCAATTCTTTGGGTAATTATAACAGCGACAGTTATATATACTTATAGTATATATAAGCACGCTATACTTATTAGTTTATTTGCAATATTTTTACATTTGTTCATCCAAAAATATAAAGAAAATTCATCGGAAATTGGTGTGTTCTAAATGGACAAATTTAAAATTCAAAGTTTTTAAAACTGTTCAATATTAGTATAAAATAATCCATTTTTTCCCTAGGAGTTCATTCACTTCAAAACGATATTTTTTATTTTGACAGCTCATCCATACAGCGACATTGATAAAATCTCCGCCGATTTCAATAATATTTTCAAAAGTACTGGTAATGTTTTTCAAGACACTGGAGCAGGAGTTGCTCATGGTGTAGGCGCAATTGGTAACGGACTAAAAAAGCAAGTAAATAATGTTGGACATGGATTAAGACATAGTGCACACAAAGTTCATCAGGGAGCTAGGGATAGTGGAAACGCTATCAAACATTCAACAGATGCAATTGGTAAAGGAATCAAAGATAATGCAAACAAGGTTCGTCATGCAGCTGAGAATGGAGGAAAAACTATTCGTAGAGGATCTGAAAAGGTTGTAAATGATAGTCTTAAAGGATTCGAAGGAACTATACACAATCTTCGTGCACCATTGGAAAAAGATCTTCATAATAACCCTTAAAAACCTTAAAAAACCTTAAAATAAAACTTTTAAAATAAAAGCAATCCTGTACTTCGAGATTAGATTAGAAGGTTCTAAAAAAATCCTCAACTTGATGATGTAGCATGAAATATGAAATATATTTAAAAGTAATCCTTTAATCATATAACGTAATCTTTTAAGATTACTAAGTACACCAATTTTAAACCATATTATGTAATAAATATAGGCATTGAAAGTTGTATACATTTTTTCTTATTCATTACTTAACAACTACAAGAAGAAGATTCTTTAAGTTATTACTGTATTATATTTTTAATACGTAACAACATTAATGCAACATTCTATTGAATGACATCATCTAAATACAGAAATTAATAATTAAAATCATTATTTGCATTGCCATGTTGTTATAAAGATTACAATTACAGTTATCGTTCAAAAAATTTAACTTTTACAACCTTGTTTTGCGATTTACGTCATACAGATTGTTACAAGTTTATTATTGGTGGATTTAAGTCTTTATTTTTGAGTCTTGATATAACAGACTTCTGATGTTGACAGTCTTCAAAACGAACAGTAGATGTCTTAGACCTTCTGGCATACAGAAGAAATGAGGTTCCTTATTAACACTGTCATCGTGACCTTTGCGCTTTTCTTCAATGTTGGTTCGTATAAAAATGTTAGTAATATTTTTCCGTACAGCGTAACGTATGACCTTTAATTTTTAAATCGTGACCTTTTACCTTTGATTTTTGGCTTACAACCCTTGAAACGAAAGCCTTTCTTCTGGGCGGTTGTACAAATTATTTAACTTTCGAAACTCATAAACAAATCTCCACTTTCCTTTTGCAGAATCCCTTTCAACCGATCCAGGAGCCTTTCTTTTGAAGCCTAACCCACTGTCTAATGATTCTGGGACTGGAATTAAAAATCTTGAAAATAGTTCATCCATTGTTCCTAAGGAAACCGCAAAGTGTATAGATGATATTGATAAAAGAATCAATGATAATGCAAAAATTGACCGCAACAGAAACAAAAGAGATTTAGGTGATGTTTGGCATAGCGTCATAGATGGTACAAAAATGGCTAGTTCAGGAATTGTAAATGGTGGTAAAATTATTGGTCAAGGAGTAGTAAAGGAAGTAGAAAATGTGGATAAAGAATTGAATCGTGATCTAAACAAAGCTAGTAGAAAAATCATAGATGAAGTTAGCGCAGCTCATAGAGGAATTGTGAATACTGGAAAGGCTATTGGTAAAGAAGTCGGTAAGGGTGTAAACACAGTTCATAAGGGATTTGTAAATGGTGAACATTCTGTTCGTAGAGAATTCAATAAGGATGTGGGCAAAATTAATAAAGAAATCCACAATGATGTAAACCAAGCTCGTAGAGGATTGATTATATTGGTGCATGAGGAAAGAATTATTGATGAAGAGATCAAAGACGATTTAAATAAAGTTCGTAGAGGGTTCATCAATGGTGAAAGAGTTGTTCATAGGGGATTTGAACAGGGTATGGGCAAAATTCGCAACGGAGTAGAAAGTAGTGTACACAAAGTTCATTCAGGAGTTTCATATGGTGGGAATGTTGTTCATAATGGATTCAAAAAGCATGTAAACGCATTTGGTAATGAAATAAAAGATGATGCAAACAAAATTCGTAGAGGATTTGTTAATGGGGAAAGAACTGTTGTTAGAGGAGTCGAACATACTGTAGGCAACGTTGGTAAAGAAATAAAAAAGGATGCAGGTACAGTTGAGAGGGGAATTGTCAATGGTGGAAGAACTGTTCGTAAAGGAGTCGAATGGACTGTCAATAAAGGTCTTAAAGGAGTCGAAGGAGCTGTCCACAACATTCGTGCACCATTGGAACATGATCTTTCAAAACATTAAGGAGGGAGCTGATTATCCTAGATGTTATTTATCAAATAATATATTTGAAAATGGCTATTCTAATTTTAATAATGTATAATACTTAATATGCTGAAAATAAAAACATTATTAATGAGTTGTATGATTAAGAATATTGTTCCATTATTTGGTTAATACATTTTTTAAATTTCCATGTTAGATATTTTTTAGTCAAGTCAATTGCGTGTTAGTAGGTTTAAAATTGCTAATTTACGTCGCAATTATTTATCTAAAATCGGAGAAAGATACGACGATATGTATTCTTGTAAGCTGTTTACTTTTATTTTACAGTATTCTAGATAGAAAACTTTTGTAAAAACATATGACCCGAATACTTACCAGGAAAAATAAATAGTGTTTTAAATAAACCTGACTTACTTTATCTCTGAATATAAAAACATTGAATTTGCCTTAAAAATATTTATTATTTGTTTGACAAAAACAAAAAATTCAAACTCGAATAAAAAAAATGTTTGAATTTCGACTAGTCTCGATCAATATTACAATATTTAGATCGCTTTTTTAGAATCTGTTCAGTATATTCTTTTATAATGTTGAGGGAGCAGGAATTAAAAATCAAACACGTGTTTTTTAAGGGCGGTTGTAAATGATTCCTAGTAGTAAATTTTCTTTAGAATAGATATTTCCTGCTACAAAGCAAACATTTTTAAAAGAATAGAAAACCAGTCAATATTTTCCTATTACATTCTCCATTGCATTATGTTGCGTCACGTGACCTCAAAATTGTCAATTCATACAGGAACTTGCACGCAAGTTTTTTTTTCACACGTCTAAATAATACGTGTCCGTGTAATTCTAGTGGAGGATCAGGCAAAAGAGAGGGGGCAAAAAATAGTAAAAAGAAAGAAAAGAGGAGAAAGACGAAAGAAAAGAAGAAGGAGATGGAAAAGGAAACCAAGGAGGACCATGATGGAATGATCTTGGAAGTGGTTAAGTTGTGGTGGTGGTTTGGACCGTTAGTTGGCCCCAGCACCACGGGAGCGTTGTCCGGGCACATCGCACCGCGACTATTTTTCCCCTCCTTTCCCCGGGCCCTGACAGTCGTTGGGACCTATCTGCGAATATGGTTTCTCCCACTCTTCGACCTTACCACAGTCTTCGACGAAGACATTAAAAAAAAACTCACGAGCAACCGCAAGAATGCTGAACACTGTCTATATCACGTCTGAATTCGGGCAGTGGTAGAAAGGGACCCATAGGGCCCAAAGAGAAACTGGAACCTCGAGAAAAAACTTTTGCTTTTGATGGAACACTTGGCTTTTGTCAGTTTCTGGAATTACGTCTAATACCTTTTACTAGAGAAAAGGTATTGCGTCTCGAAAATAAGGCCCAAATGACCCAATTCAGATTTTTGAATTAAAAAATTTGGTTGAAAAATTTCTCAGAATATTTTCTACTTGAATTATTTTACATCCTCGTGAAAATGGTACTTTAAAGTGAGCATTTGCCATTTTTAACATTCTTTTCTCATTCTCTGTCTGCATCGAGTGGAAAATGATAAAATCACTCGACCTCGAATCTTCTCTTCCGCATCGTTCGACTCGGTGGCTCGAGATGTCTAGAACGCAGACTGATGATGGTGACTTTACGATTCTAGACCATGAAAATACTCATCGTAATAAAGGGCAGGTTGGGAAGAATGTATTGTACAATTTAAAACAGTTTTATTATAAATTTTAGAGAGATTTTACAGAAGATATTTAATAAAAGAGGTGAAATAACGAAAGACTGAAGTTTTCCTCCATCTCAACAACATGCTGTACTTTTCCTTAAATTTTTCACCGGTTGTAAGTTACCTGCGGAGTGGGGAGAGGGCCTAATGGTAAGAAAAGTGGAAGTGACCTTTTTCCAGGAAAATTAGAGCACAACCTGCACCCCATCTGAGTCGTAAAACGATAGTGGTCAATAAACCAAAGTTAAGAGCGTCGACCTGAGAAAACCACAAAGAAGGAAAGAAGAAATGAAGGAGAAAATAACATTAAATTTCTAAAAACGAGTTGTCCTCGAACAAATTGCGTCCACCTTTAATGGTCTCACAAAATCAGAATCTTCCTTTGTTGAGAATATTGTCAGGCCCGTTCTTGTTTTCGGATTTATTTATACTTTTATGCAACCTAGAGAAAATCTTGTAAAAACGGATTTTACTGTCTGCAATATTCAAGAACGGTTTGCGTAATAAATATGTAAAATATGACACTTCTGAAATTGTAACAGAACGGTTTCAGGAACCTTTTCTTTCTTCATCACGCGTGTTTCTCCTTCCTTTCTTATCCCTTACATTTTCGCTTTTTCCATTATTCATTACATTTTCGTTCATTTAGGATGAGTCTCCTTTTTAATAATTACATACATATATGTCCCTTCACTTCGTCCTTTCTTTTTTAGTCCTTTATTCATCTTAATTGTTGAATTCGTCGTCCTTAACACTGTTTTTAATCACTCAGCACATTTTGAAACTTTAAATTCACTGAATTCCGTGAATTAACAATTAATCTCTATTAAAAAGGGGGACTTCTTGATTTAGACTCTAAAGAGTGACCTCTTACCGAAAGAAGATTATTAAATGAACTGAGGGGTCTTCGCCTGGTCAGTGGTTCGTCTGCTCATCGAGAGGATAACAGTTCACAGCTGTACCGTTTGCTCTAACGTTATCTCGTACTTCTTGGTTGTTCGGACATTCGCATAACTAAGAAAGTGAGTCGATAAATACAGAAAGTAAAACGGTGAACGTCGCTTATAAGATTCACCTTCAATACAAAGGGATCTTCCTCACAGAAGAGACTCTTTCCCTTTCATCTTTTTAAGCCCTTCCCTTCTTTTCTTCTCTTTCTTCTCTTCGTCCCTTCTTCCACCCTTTTTATTATTTCCTATTAATTGTCTTCATCCTATTCTCATAAACAGTTTATTAAAATCTCAAAAATTCTAATTATTTTTTAGAACTCGTCAGCCTTACAGTTTAGTTATATCGATAAACATATTCCCTCATATATTCCAAAATCCTAACCGGAAGTTCAATTCCACCTCCTTTAAAATAAAAACCCATTTTTTTGTTGGGAGTTTAATCAATACCAAAGAAACATGAGAAGTTCAAAGGCAGCTAGGAAATTTTGAATCTCCGATTCAAGGAGACCTAAAAATGAAGTAAGGAAGTTCAAGGTCGAAATTGAGGAACCATTGGGATGCGACTGGAGGTCAAGGGGAGAAGGCAGAAAAGGAAGAAAGTAGGATCGCACGATTTTCACTCTCCATGTTTTCGATTATGTAAGCGTCTGAACGTTAGCTTGTCTTACGGTTAATAAAAACAGTTACGTTCGCCTACTTATAACGTCTTTTGCGGAACAGCAAAGATCGCAAACGCCGGACAGGCCGAGGGGCCCGTACCAAGCGCCTTGATACCGTTCGCGCGGATCAGGCCCAGAGGAGCTAGGGATCCACTGATCCACTGTTACCGACCTTCTCCTCTCACCTCAGTCCCCACTCCTTTTTTCTCGTTGACACTGACACTACTTGCACTCTTACCAACCACACCCAACTTACACAGGGACTTCTAGAGAACTTCTCGGGTCTTGAAACTTGAGACTTGAAACTTTCGGGTCAAGGTTCTAGAAACTATACGAAGAATATTTTACTCCGAGAAGAATATTTTATTACCGGATAGGAAAATAAGTCAGCGAACTTGAATAGTCGTGGAAATCGTCTACTTCCCTTTCCTATTAGCTGCTTCATTTCTTTTAAGAATTTTTCCTTCCTTTCCTTCTTCTTTTTTATCTTTTCTTTTTTCTCTTCTCTTCATTATCTTTATTCCCTTCCCTATATATTCCTCGTTTCCTTTCTTTTTCCTTTCCTATTATCTATGTCTTCTACATTTCACTCCTTTAATTTAAACTTTAATATTTCCCTTTGATCTAAAAATCAATGATCCAGATCTAAAAATGAGGAAACTTACAAAAATTATAATTGTTAAGTGCCTTTTACAGAGAGCTTGAAACGAAAGGAACGTTGATCGAAAATAATGTTCTCATAAAATCTATGGGAGATGAAGAGGGATGTAAAAAGTCAGTATTCATAAATGTGCAAGTATCTTATACATGTATATGTAAATCAAGTAGAGGTCGACAGGTGGTATAATCATGAAAGACTCGAGAAAATAGACTTCCGCCTCAACCCATGTTTTTCGCCAAGGATGAGATCGAACGATCAAGAGATGGGAATCGCATTTCGCCGTTCGATTCATTCCACATAAACGGGGAAGGTAGAGAAAGAAAGACAGCAGATGAGAGTGTGTTTATACACAATCTTATGGCCGGTAACAGTCGGCCGAGAAAGAAAGCGACCTTGCACCACTTTCCATCGTTAGATAATCCTAACGGGTAACAATACTTAATGACTAATCATAATATCAAATATTTTCATTTACCAAGATTTCTCTGATCATACTACTTCTTGGAATTCACACCATTTTTAAGGTAGAACACGACCTCCAAAAAAACCTTCCACTTGGTACAAAAACAATCCCACAACAATTAAACCACCCACAACCGTGAAAAATTCGTATCTTCTCAAAGCTTGATAAAAAAACTTCTAGTTTTGCCTAAATGTCGTAGAAAATGTCAGAAAAGGTAATAAAACGGAGAAATATAGAAAAGTTGAAAAACCTCCCCTAGATATTAAGAAAACAAACCCTTTTTTCGTGAATTTAAAATTAAAAGTGGAGGAAGAGGAACAAACTGTACCAAAATGAAAATCAAATGTAGGGAAAAGAAGCGTCATCTTAATTCTGGGTGGAAACCTGAAGGTGCTTGAATTCCTATAACCCAGAAACAGGTCGGCTGCCTTCTAACGGTCCAAGAGTACTTATAGTCAGAAAATATTAGGCTATTAGCCATCGTTGACGTGATGGCCGTTGGTTACGTAACTCAAAAACATAACTCGTAAAAGTGTTACGCCTCAGTCGTCAAAGGGAGCGAGGATATAGAATTCCTTCAGTGCTCGACTCTCTTCTTTCTCTTTCTCTCTCTCTGACATATTCTTCTTCAAGATGATCAAGATTTCAAGAATCAAGAGTCAAGGCTCAAATACCTTGAGCCAAATCTCTCTCCCACTATTTATTTTTATTTTATCCCTCCCCCATTCTGCATAACCTTGACCTCTTCAGTTTTCTTCTCCCAAACTTTGGCTCCAGTGTAAATTCTAAGTTTAAAATTCACATAAGCCTGATTTATGTAATATATGTAAGATAGTAAGATTGTAAGCAAAGAGAAAATAAAAATTTTAAAAACCAATTATCGTTTGCTTTAATTCTCTTTCAATTTTTAGTATTCATGCAGACTTTCTGTCATTGAGGTCTTTTCAAAGAAATATGAAATATTTAGTCGCCTTTTGTGTTGGTAATATACTTTTTATTATTCAATTAGGCAAGGTGTTCGAATTTTTAGCGACCTTTTTTATTTTTGAGAATTGCATTTACTTCTTTGACTCTAAATTTATTTTACATTTCTTCCCTTTATTAGATATTTTTGATTTCCCTTTATTTCATTTGATCCTCCCTTTATTCCTTCCTAATTTCTTTTTTTTCTTCCAACTCCTCTCAATTATTCTCCTCTGTATTTTCTATTCTCCATATACTTCTTCTGTTCCATTTCCCTTTCTTTCTTCCTCATTTCTTCCTCGTATCTTCCCTTTTAACCCCCTTCCTCATTTGCATTCTACCTTTCCTTTTCATAGGAATTTTTGTGGCCCAAAAAATTCTTTTGAACTTGAAACCCCGTGAAATCCATTCATAATGAGTCTCGGCTTCTTATGCTCGTGCCCGTCACCAATGAACGATGAGACGTAATCTCAGGTCCAAAGTCGAGGGGAAGCGGCAATGCGTAACGTCTTATATATTATTACGCGTGTTCCTCGTATGCGTGCTAACGGGACGGCCTACTTCAAGTTGGCTCATCGTACACTCGAACTTCTGTCCACACGAGCCTTAGAATCTGACAAAACGGTCTTCCCGCTTCAGGAGATCGCATTTCTTTAATCACCCGTAACGTAATTATCATAATTAATATAATTATTATAAAATAAACTGATAACTGGAAATAAACGAGCTGTGAAGTATAAAACCATGAAAAGTATTATGACTTTATAACGAAATACATAAATAAGAAAAGTGCAATAAAATGTAAAAAAAAAATAGAGTAAAAGGAAGCCCAAAAAGGGATGAAATCAGAGAACTTATAGGAGAAGTTTACATAAGATTTAAAAACTAAATCAAGAAGATAAAATAAGGTGATGGTAGGAAATATAAAAAGAAGTTAAGATTGATGTAAAAGGGAAGAATGCAGGAAATAATGTATTCACATTGAAGAGATTTGAAGAAAGAAAAAAAATAAGAGAAAGAAGGAAACAATATTTTGGGCCTTACATATATATATATATATATATATATATATTGCACATCAGGAATGTTTTAAAGTTTATTGCACTTGGCAAGAAAAGGAATTAGGAATAGCGAGCACGTAAAACTTCAAATGCGATTGGCAACGGGCCCAAAAGATGGGCCCGGAGCCAGCAAGGAAACAACGTCGTTTGAATAATAGATTAAGACTTTATTTGTATTATTCCAACAGTACCATACGTATTTGTGTTATTTCCAAGGTCGGTGAGCGGATCGAATTGGAATAAGTCCGGGTTTATGAATTTTTAAGGCACGTGGGTAGTAAAACAGAAAGAAAAAAAGAAGGTGAGTTAAAGGAGGAAAGAAAAGAAGAACAAGAGTTAAGAGAAAGGGATTTATATTACAAGAGATAGAGGCTTTAAAACCAAAAGGCGAGCCAAAAGGTGTTAATGAAAAGAGAGAAGGAAAATAAGAACGGAATAAATAAGTAAGGAATGGGTAATAAATGTAGGGAAACCATAGAGAAAAAAGGAAGAAATGGAAAAGGTGAACGAAGAAAATTCAAATAAATAAAGCAAAAAGGATGAACAAGTATTTCGCAATTTGCTGAAGCATTGAAGCCAGACTCGCTTGTTCCGAGCTGAAGATTGCTGGAACTGATTCTTTTTGGTTGCGTTGGATGCCAAGAAAATAACAAAAACCGGCTGCCTGAATGGCGGCACTGACTGCTGACTACATACTCAACAACCACTACTATTTACGTCGATTCCTTGCAAAACGGGCACATCATCGATCGCCTATTAGGAATTCCACTTTGGTTGGTCATTTTATGCCTCTCTGCCTCTCCCGAGAGCAGCTTGAAATTCTGACGAATTGTAGATCGATCTCGTGAATCGATAGGTAGATCAAGGTTGGCAATTTATGTTTATAGAGTTCCAAGAATCCAGAGATTTCACAATATCTACCTTTTATGCATGATTTCAATCTTTGTGACATAGTATTCCAGATTCGAAAAATACAAAGTACATAATGCGATGTGTATTCCAAAGAGGGATACTCTTTATCTTCTTTTTTAATTAAAAATAATATTGGATAGAATAAATGTAATAAATAAGGAGAAGATAAGAGAGCAATAAGGAGAAAATTTAAAATAAAAAACAAAAGGAGAAAAAGGGAAAAAAGGATTACTCATCAAAATGGCTTTTTGCTTTCTGAGAAAATACGTGTAGTAATGGCCTGTTTAACAGCAGAAATTCACACCTGAGGCCACTGGGATTTATGTGCGATTCGAAAATAAAAGGTTCGTCGACACCGAACAGCTAATTTTGGTGAGAGGATAGACATGTATTTTTTAAGTGCCACGTCATTCTTCTCCATAATGAGCTTGCATCTATGTGAACACTCAGACAAAGTGGGCGAGTTTGTTGTCGCTTCCGCACAGCGACTCAAGCATTGAAATCTCCCACAGAATTGCGTTCTTTCATTTCTGATATCATCAGGACTTATAAAAACTATTTCAAAAATTAATAAGAGCGTCTAGTATAAATATAAAGAAATAGAGAAAAAAGATGAAGAATTTGGGAGAAGGGCAAAGAAAAAGAAAAGAAGAGAAGAAATTAAGAGAATATATAATATATTTTCGGTATTGGATAAATAAAAAATTGTAATTTAGCTATTTCTTGCAATTTTTTGCATTTGCATTTTGAAGATCAAACGGTTTCGTGCATGGTCATCCGGTACCATGAAGATGGCGGAGCCTCAGTGGCTCTTGGACAAGCAAGACTTCGATTGTGTAATGGCGGCTCTTAGCCAAGTCTTGTTGCTGCACAAGCCAACGGGAAAGGTTAATGTCCTGCAATCAGTGACGGATTTAGGATATCCTGGGCCCTAGATAAATCATCTGATTTTTATCTTCTTAGTCAAGGTATAAAATAATGAAAAGGCCCACTTCTCTACTTTCTGTAAATGTAGGGGGTTCAAAATATCTTAATACAAAAAATAATGACATTCTTTATTCCTCAAATCCTCAAAGAAGAAGACTACACTTTGTATTCCTAACAAAATTATTCCTTCTCTGAGTATTTCCTTAACACGTACAACCTAATTTAAAATGAAAATAAAAATCAGTGTAATAAAAACGAAAAGTGTCCGTGAAATTTTCTGTACATAAAAAGAAAGTTTATGATTCGTTTTGTCTATAACAGTATTATTGCCAGTAATAATGAAAAAATGGAATAATTTTGGCTTTATTAACATTTTTTGAGAGCTTTTGATGAGTGTAAAAGTCCGGCACTGAATGCGAGTTTTCTTTGCTCCTTTCTTTCGCTTCTGCTCACTCTTTCCTTTCCTTTTATTTTCTTCTCCTTCTCTTATTTCTCCCTCCCGTTTTCTCATACCTTACCCCTTTACATTGAAGACTGACGCGTATCTTTTCCTTTTCTCTTGTTAAAAAAGACAAATATCTTCGTGAATGATGAACATGAGGTTTATGATCCCCTGTCAGTTGCTTAGTCCTCGGTGTGGTCCATCGAAAATAAAAGAGCATAGAAAAAGATTTAAAAAAACATGGACAATATTTATCCTTAACGATCAGGAACGACTGTCGGCGGTGGTACAGAGGATATTTAAGTGACTATGAACTTTTCAAACCTTAAGGCAGTGTTAAGATTTGAAAAGTATATACGTTGTTGAGAGATGAGAATATATGGACTTTTTGTTGGATGTTGCAATGTATTCAATTGTTCACGTCGAAGGAAATTATCTTCATTGTCAAATAAGAAGATACTTTTTTCTGTTATTAATTAACAACCGTGTTTTAAATAGCATTCATATTATATAAATGAAATATTAATAAAAAAGAAATTGTATGCAACAACTTGAGTTATTGCATACAATTTTCCTAAAAAGAAGTATTTTTTTTAAATACACAGTAAAGCATTTTTTCCACACAGTAATTGATCTGATGATGCCAAGGTCATTTGGGATTTAAAAACCGGAATAAATTTGAGGCGATCGTCATTATGAAACGCTTCTCGCGTCTAGGAAAGCGGTTCTAGGTAGGATAGCGGAGTGAAGAACATTGCGGGATACCAAGATGGCGGATGTGTGCCTCGTGGCATGGAATCCGATATTACCTCACCGTAGCCGTGGCAGTGACAGTGGCCCTCTCTCTTATCCTCTCTTCTCTCTTCTCCACATGTTTTCCTCTCCTTGCTCCCTTCGTACCTCTTTTGATCATCAGAAGTTCTCTAACCTCCCACTTTTTTATCTACTCAACCAATCCGTGTGGTACCACCGTTCTCCAACACGCGGTTATAAGTGCACTCAGCTAATTATAAGCACTTCGACGTAGATTTTCTTTTTTCCTGACGTTCCATCTCGCTGGAGGAAACGCGAGTTCTGCTCTCGGTTATTATGTAATAACCGCGATAATCATCATAATGACACTGTAATGGAAAGAAAAATTGTTCAGGAGCCAGGAAAGAGGCGGCTGTATTGCTTTGTATATGATGTTATGTCGATCTATTTTGATGATGATAGAGAGGAAGATTTTTGTAGTATTTTATTTTTAAAATGATGATGATGATGAAGATGTGGATGATAGAAATTATTTCTGATTATATATGTTAATCACGATTTATAGGGGAAGTGGATATTTAAATGAGGCATTCCGTAAAAGGTGATTGGATTTTAATTAAAAAGCTAGCTTAAGATTTGTGTTACATGTATTTTAAATATATTTCCTGAATTTTATTGTAACTTCAATAAACAGTATTTTATGATGCAAAATTTCTGAATTTGAATAAATGCATGCAATACACATCATAAGAAGATCGTAATTTGTTATGAAAACTGGAAGATACATATTTACGACTCAAGATGTATCATGTGTATAGGTTTGACGTCAACATAATTTTTTCCGTATAATACTTATCGATGATAGGTGGGCGATGTGTAGGACATAGCGGACTTTTCCTCGGTCAAGGATAATCGCACACTTCTCGTTGAAGCAAGCAAAAATATAAAATACACTTTTCAGCATTTATTTTCCCTTTTGATTAATTTGTACTAAATTATACGTATATGCTTCCGAATCGCGTCAATTTTAATCGTATTGCGAACAGCAAACGGCTTACTTCCGGTTTTTGCAATCGGAAGCGTGTGGACTTGCATGAAAATTAATGAAGAAGCGGAAGCCTCTGTCATTCAATGATTCAATAAAACATTGAATTCATTTCCTAGAATACTTGTGCCAAATTATACTTTTTAAAAAGTTTAGGTAACCAAAAAACGAATAGAAAAATCTTTTGGGGACAGCAAAAAATAAAAAGCACAAGGATAAAACATGTGTAAAATATCTAATGGAATTAAAAGTAAGGAAAATTAGCAATTCTATATATTGTTTGACGGCAATTCAAGCGAATCGATAATTGATTGGACGTGGTGTCGAGTGGAACGATCATGACGCGGTTAGTTCTTTCTTCTGAGTCCTGCAACCGATTGCGCCTCGTGGGAATCGTAACCAGACCATTATTTCGCATTCCGAACTCGCTTTGCCTCGCCAGGATATAGGATAACGCATTCACCAACGATTTCTCGAGTCTCCATTATTTTTTCACGTACAACTTGCTAGGAACTTGATTTATTCTTTTAGTCTGCATTGCTCTTATAATATGTCTTATGTCGCTTTTCACACAGCAATTGCGCTCTCTTTGTATCAATATGCCATCTATATACCTCATGCCCATATTCGCCTATATCTGCTTCATTTGCACTGATACAATGCTTAATTGGGCATATCTTTCCTCTAATCTACTCGATCTCATGCTCATATACTCCCCATATTTATTCCATTGATAACGTCTTATCCAACTGGAATAGAATTCAGGACATTCTGATTTTTGTTTCAACCGGTTGCTTTTAACTAATAATCACGACCTATTCTCTTAGACAATAAATTATTTATCCTTTTTCTATCTAAACCGAATTAATCCCGTAGGTACATTCAAAATCAATCCGAGCTCAATGAATCAATCCGAATCCAAATGATTCCGAAAAATTCGTACCAATTAGGATTCATTCGAATTTACCGGATTTATACAGATTAAAATTTCGATTTAATTATGATTCATTCAGATTCAGCCAGATTTATTCGAATTCAAGGTTCGGATGGATTTTGAATCGACCTCGGATTAATTCGGACTGGAAACTTCCTTCTAATTATAATTATAATCGGAAGCTGTTTGGTTTGGATACAAATTCTGGAATGATTCGGGAAATTTCGGATTATTTAAGAATGAATTTCAATCCGAAGCTTTCGCTAGGAATCCCAAAGACTTAATCGTATCATATTGTCTTAAAAACGTCTTTTGGACATGAGACATCTTTATGACATAGAATTGGACTGACGTGGGCGTCCTAAGGATGTCTTAAGACGTTCCTAGGATAATAATGTCTTTTTTGTTCTTTCTTGAAATCTAAATATGTAAACCAGCGTAAAAACCCCATTCCTTTGACACATGGTGTTTACTGAGTATGAGGTATGCGGCATGCCACTTGAGGTAAAAAATGTTTGCGACTCGATCGAGGAACTGGGATCGCCTACTAACTACTAAAAGATAAAAGGAATAGGTATTGCATACATACCGACACGCAAATACGTATGGACCCCTCCAGAGTCCAGAAGTCGAGGACTTAGGGCCCAGAACGAGGGAGAGGATAGCAATGATGAAAGGAGAGAGAAAGATAGAAAGAAAGAGAAGTGAAGGAGAAGGAGGAGGAAGTGAAGTGAATTAGTGAAGGTATATGACCGAAAACGGGGCCACGTTCGTCCGAGTAAACAAGTGTTCTGACCCCCCCCCCACCCTCCACCCCTTGAGCAGCCCCATCCCTACCCCATCCATTCGTCTTAGAGCTTAACCTTCTCTTTCTCTCTTCCTACAAATTACACGAATACAAGCCATAAGGAAGCTTCAAGCTGCCCTAAATGGTCCCTAAGCACTTCTGGAAGAGTGTCATAATATTTCTTTATGATTCATCAGATTTTTATTCAGAATTTTTGTCTGTGTTTACGTGATGTGTGATATAAATCTTTTTCCTAATGAGAAACAATCTTTAGGCACATAGAGTTCTCTATACAGCGTTACAGATTTTGTACAAGTTTACTGTGAAGCTATAAATGCGATATAAATCTACTGCGCATTCATATGGGCTGTTTAGATCTATTGCGCAGAACAGAAGATTTCATTGATACATATAGCTGCGCAGTGGAGTCCTAGGACATTTATAGCTGCGCAGTACAGTTTGATTTATTTATTTGGCAACGTGGGTAGCTTTAAAGGCCATAATTATAGGCCCGAAGGTATTTGAACTGTTTGAAAAACTATGATCTTCTGCAGATATCTATGCCATAATTGGGAATATTAAATTGAGCGTTGGAGAAAAACAATCTGGGTTAGCATAGCCACAATCAAAGAAGAGCGTAGGAACTAGGAACAAGGCAGTGGTTAACATAGTCGAGTGGTTCGCAAAACTTATAGCCGATTCAGCGAAGCTACAAGCCAGTCTTAAGATCAGAATTGCATGTGAGTCAGTAAGACGATTGCAGTTCGCACTGCATGCCACACCCTGCTTTTGCATTCCTCGATGGACTATGTACATATATATGTATATAATATGAACAGTACAATCTGAAGTACACCTGTACTGAAAAAAGAAAACAATACCTAAACAACCTGTCTGAAATGAGTTTTTAGTGGCTAAAATTATACCTTATTTCCACCCCCAATTCTAGTCCAGAAAATTTTTCAAACCTTTTAAGTGGAATAAAATTTTCACTTTTATTGTGTATTTTTTTGCTGCGCAGACGATCATATTGAATGGAATAGAGTAAAATTCCATATTGTGTCGAACTATTGCAATAATAATTATTGCAGTGTTATTGTGTGACGCATTTCATAAATTGCTAGCATTTGAAATAGAATTCAACCACAAAACATGTCTTTTTTTTTTTTTAACAGAACAATCCTGATGTAATAACTTATGTGGTCAAATAATCCTGCAGTGATTTATATCTGTCATTAAAAGATAATTGCATTATCATTATTGTCAATATAACTTGAAACTACGACTTTTGTTTCAGACAATCAAGTCTGATCTACATAATTTGATGTAAAGTAAATACGATCTGTGATTCATTGCAGATTGAAATGATTGAATGACTCTTATAAATGGATAGGTAATCGATCTAATGAAGATATCTTATTATTATTGAGATTAGCTAACTCTTTCAAATTCAGATGCTTTGTTAATAATTTCTAGTGCACTGAGAATTAAAATGTCAATTTTTTTTATGTAAAATTGTTACTCGAAATGTCGATGCAACATTCCTAATGGATGATTCTTGAGATATCTCAGCAGTATTATAAATAAAACAAATGTTGATTATAATTAGTTTTTCAAACTCGCCCTTGACGAGATCGTCAGTTAAATGTCACTAAACTAACTTTATCTATGACACTCGACATGACTAACTCTGAAAAGGATTTATAAAAATCTATTATTTCCAGATCAGACATGCACCTGATTTAAATTTGTGGCAGCATTTCATGAGATTCAAAAATTGCATTATACATTTAAGGAAAGTTGAAAAAATTTGTGTAAAGATTGATCTTGTATTCCAGCCTGAGAAATTATTCCTGCGATCAAACTTTCAGCTGCTCATGCCATTCTCGAGGTACAGAGTGGCCTTGACCGCTCACCAAGAACACGCACAGTACACAATCTTGAATCACGAACACGTGTCCCGATGCACGTAAAAGAGTATGCAAGATCGAGTTTGTCGCTTGACTGTAACCTCATTAAACGAACATATCCTCAAGGATTCTAGAAAGATTTTATCGAAATTTATTACCTTCGATTTAAAAAATCTCTGCATTTTTATTAATTCTCCAATGCTAAGCTAGATGCGGCCCGACACTGGCTCAGCATCGTCAAAAATATTGCTGAGCATCGGCCAATGCTGACCCAGACTCCCCTGTTGGAGGTAAAAAAAATAGGAAGTCTATCCATTTAAATCTTTTTCAATCTTTACAATTGAAATAGAAAGGAACAATTTATCCTTTCCTATCCATGCCAATCCATTTATATCTCTTTTTTAAGGAAAAATCCCCTCTTTTCTTTTGAATCTCAATGTTTCTATCGGTCTGTATGATTCATTTATCTTCATCAATCATTTCTTATCCTCCACCTATCCATGCCTGTCCACACCAATCTTTTTCTATCCCTTATTTCGCAATTTACTGCCTCGCCTATCCTTTTTAATCCCCACTTTCCTATCCATATCTATCCTTAATCTAGTTATCTCTATCTTTTTCTACCCTTTCTCCAATTTACTAGAAATCCTATCCTTTTCAATCCATAACTTTTTCTCCATGTCTAATGTCTATCCTTTTCTATCTCTCTTAAACTATATATTATCTGATTCCAAAAAAATTTTCGTCATTGACATTTGGTCCATTCATTGAGAGAACTCTGGCTTTTCTACTTTCTAAGCTTAATACTTTCCGATACTGGACCAAGTTTCGACTGATGAAGGTCGGTAAATTTCAGTTTTGGCATCTAAAGCTCCTAAAACTCACACATTTAATATAAAAACACCGAAATCAACGACCTTTTAACGTAAATGTAGATCAGCTGTTTGGAAATCAGTCCGCCATTATTGCAGCTTATAAATTCTAATCACGTGACGCTATCTGATTTTTTTCAAGAACATCAGTGATATTTCAAGAAATGTAATTCACGGAACTATGATGAGAATATAATTCTGAATTATAAATTATAAACTCTGAATTATGAATCATGATTGATGGATTCATATAGAGGTATGTAAATGCATTCTAGGTCTTTTTTCATCTCTCTTTTCATCAGAGTTTAATTACAAGGCTTGATTTGGAATATTGTGAGGCAGGTTGATGACCATCAATTACGGTGATTCCTAATCCGACAAAATTAATAAAGATTATAGTGATACGAGAGGAGAAGAATTAGTTGGGCCGAGGCAGGTTGAGCTTGAGTCCGGCAAAGCGAAACGAAGCGAACCGAAGCGAGTCGAAGGAAACGAACCAGGGGCGTAGATGTATAGCGTAAGAATGTTAGGATGTTAGGTCATTGACTCCTGGTGCCCGGCGATCCGCGAGCGTCCAAGGACACCCGCTTCGACCGACAGACCGAGCGACCGACCGACCGACCGATGGTCGCTTTTCCCTACGTCCTTACGCCTTCAGATCTTCACCAACACCTACCTTAAGTCTTAAACTTAAAGGTTTTTATGTACATTAAGTATACTAAACCTCTATAAATATACATTAAGGTCCTCCACACACACACACACACACACACACACATCAGCATTTCACATTAAGGTGGTCCATAAAGAACATCAAAAACATTAAATTCAAAGAATTGACGGTGATATCAAAAATAATTTTTCCTTTTCAATAAATAATGATGTAGTATAAAGTTTAGGTAAAACCGGCCTTAAAGCTTTTAAAGCTTCCTTAGCTCATTCAAAATCTATTCGAACATTTAATCGGAATGAATCCGATCAATTTGAATTCATCAGAAACTTTTGACAGGTTTAATATCTTCCTTATTTTTAATTTTAAAACAATTAAAAATATTCAACAGTGAAATTGGATGAGATACATTTTTCCTAATAGGTATTTACATTTATTTGTTTAAGTCACTTTTTGGCTGGAAATTTTTTCTACAAATCCAATTCCACCATTGCATTCGCGGTAACAAATAAAAACAATAATCCTTTTGATATTTTTCTGCAAATTTGAAAATAAGGAAGATATGAAGCATAAGAGCTTAATATGTATCATTTTTTGCACAAGGAACAAACATTGTCGATAGAAACTTCAATGTTTTCAATGATTGAAATTTTGTTTTAATTTTTTTAACTTTTAAATTGAACCGAGAAGGTAAAAATTACAATACCGTTTAATATAATATAATCTATTCTAGAAAGATGATTGAGTCGAAGTCGAAATATCGTAACGCCTTTTCCGCACTCCTGATTCGTCGTGTAAGTATCGATAGTGACTTTCGACAATCGATATTTGTCGAATCGTGAATTCCGCGTGAATTGTATTTGAAATTTTGAATTTGGTTTCGTTAATAATCATTTTTTCACGAGTCTAAACTTGAAATACATTGAAAATCTAGGAATTTTAAGGGAATTTTATGGAATTTTTTAAGATTTCATGGGAGATAATGGGATTTTAAATGTTATCGTAGAATTTTAAAAAATTTCAAGAAGTTTCTGGGAATTTTTCACGACTTTGATCAGATTTCAATCAGACTTCAAGGTACTTTTATGATTTTTAAAATATGTTTTTTATGGGATTTAAATAAGGAATTTAAAATTTTATACAGAATTTTATTAAGGAATTTCAAAAGCCTTTTATGATTCTTAAAAGATTTGGTAGAATTTACAAAGATTTCGAAGGTTTTCGTCAAATTTTAAGGAGTTCAAGAAATTTTTCGATTTTTAAGAGATATTGGGGAATTTTTATGGATTTGAGGGAGTTTTATGAGATTTATAATATAATTTACTTAAAAGTATTTAAAGAGATTTTTCTGTTTTTAAAAAAATTTTGTGAAATTTTAAAGGATTTCATGGAATTTGATAAGATTTCTAATGATTTTAAGGGATTTTATGGTAAATGTAAAGGGATTTTAAGAGGTTTCTAGGAATTTTTAGAGATTTTCATGAATTTTAACGTGGATTTGAAAAGATTTATGATTTTGAAAATTTTCGTAGAATTTTAAGAGATTTCAAGATATTTCGTGAAATTTTAAAGGAATTCATGCAATTTTAAGAAGTTTTAGAGAATATTAAGGGATTGTAAATATTTTTAAATTATGTGGATTTCAAAAAGTTGTTAAAGAATTTTAAAAGATTTTGACGTATTCTATGTAATATTTTTAAGGGTATAAAGAAAGTTTAAATGGTACCGTAAAATTTCAAGAATTTTTCTGGAATTTTTAAGGATTTCATGGAATTTGAAGATATTTCTAATACTTTTAATGGATTTTAAAGAATATAAAATGGATTTGAATTATTATAATTGAATTTAAAAGAATCTCAAGCTGTTTCTGAAAATTTTAAGAGATTTTCACGAAGTTTAACATAGATTTTAAGAGATTAGAGAAATAAAATATAATAAATTATATAATATTGAAAAAGAACGTAAATGCGCGCGTTCGTTCTTGTGCTTTAAATTCTACACTCAATTTTATACATGAGAATCTGTAATAAGTATATCAGTAGCAATAATGAATTGAAATAAGAAAATAAATTGAAAACTTGTTTGTAATCTGGTTTTTTAAGTGTAAGATTCAGAGGAAAAGAGAAGCAAAGAACGCAGTTCTAAACAGTAAATCGTGTCGTAAAACCGGCACTCTTCGCTTTTTTCCCGGTTTCAATCGGAATAATTGTACCTTCGGTAGTTCGGTCAACCCCATAATTTCTCTCCACAGGATTCCTATGGGACGATAGACCTTCCTGGAAGAGTAACCCTGAGACTTGTCGCAATTCGCGTTCCATTTTCGTCCTCGTAAAGCAATTCCTTCTTTATACCTTCCACTTCTGGTATGTCACAATCGGTCACATTTCACCCGACTGATTCTTAAATCCTGACACTCCGTTGACCCACCCAAGATTTATTTTTATTCCTTTCCCTTTCTCATTTTTGGAAAGTCGACGCAATTTTATGACACTGAAAGTATTCTTCAATTTCCTGTTACAGATTTTACTGCTTCCCTTGCATAATATTCAAAGTAATATTTACCAGGTGTATTACAAATTCTGGTAAAATTTCGTTTAGCTCAAAGAATTTTCCTCCGGTAAGTCCAAGAATTTTTTTTCTCTACAAGTTAATTTTCGTCTTTATAAAATTTATATTTGCAACAACTTCTTTTTATTCATAAACAGCCTGAAATCGTACATATTTTTTATTTAGTGACTTAATTATTATCTGATTTTTTTTTAATCTTCTCATAAAAAGAATTTTTTTAATGTTATGCGGATATTTATTTATGCTTTTCTATCTAAAATTTATTAAAATAATTACCTGTTGATCTAATTATATGATCCAAGAAGGTCAGAGCTTAGAACTGGTGCCATTATAAGAAACCGCAGCAAGAAACCATTACAGGTAAACCCTTTTCAGGCAATTTGCAAAGACCCTGATAAATTACCTGGCTCTCGAAAAATTTACAATTTTGGTTAGATGAAAAGCAACCCCTTTAAGTTAAATATTTTCGGAAACTAAGCGTAACCACTTATTATTGCAGATACCCCAATAAATTCATGAATAGAGAAATAATGAATAGTCATTATTGACTAGGAAAACAAGTTGTAAATGACCCTTTTCGGTCTTTAAGGAATAACCCCATCTTAATCTGAACAAGGTGCTCTTAATCCTAATCCTATTTTCGGGCTATGTCATATTTCATGGTATTGAGAAACTTACCCGAAACCAAGTTTGAAAATAAAACTGCATTATATTCGAACCAATTGTCACATCGTTTGTTTAAAATAGATTTTTTAATAATAATAAAAAAAATACTGCAAATTATTCATGTACCACTAAAACATTTTTATTAACCATTTTTTTTTTGCATAAAAAACAGTTTTATGGCCTATATTATGGGCATAAAATCATATAAATTTTCTCACGTTCTTCTTAATCTGAAATTCTGAAAGAGGTTTAAATTCCAGATCGAAAATCAAAACTGGTTCGAACTAGGGTGGATCATCATCTCTTTTCAATAAAAGTAGGTCCATTATATCAGGTCACCCTTTCACCCAGTTTCTCACACGTGAAAAATGTGGAGGGTATGCATGAATTTTCCATTCGCGGAAGGATGAAAAATCGGACAGTCAAAGAGAACACGAAATGATGGAATGAATGGGATTTTGAGGGAGGATCCATATTCTTTTTTTCCCATGACCACGATGGGTTTCAACAGAGTCATTCGATCCTTCTGAAGTTTCAAATCTAGAAGATTATCCCCCGGGGTTCTGTTCTTTTCCTGCTCTCATTTTCATAAAAATATCAAAATTCTTCAGTAAAGAGTTAGCATCCGAATTATTTTCTTTAACTTCTCCAATTTGTCCTTTTTAAGTCTAAAATAATACTTTTTCTGTCATTAAAAATAGTAAACAAATTTAAAAGAGCAAACTCTACTCTTCTGAAGGTTTTCCTTAAGATCTGCATATGCAGTATTCAATTTGCATAACTGGCGAGAAAGTGAGGTATTTCTAGGTCGGATCATAAAAACCATTGTCTCATGTTGTAAATCAAAACTAACAGCCCCACTGAGCGGAAGTTTTGGGGCCTAATAGTTAAGTTAGGTGAATAGTAAATACGATCAGCAGAAGGGAAGCAAACGTGGTTCGAAATTCGAGCAGAGTTGAAAATTGAGTGCCTGCGAAAAGATTTCAATATTTCGAAAGTCAAGCTTCTCTTATTTGTAGATTGGCATCACAAAAGAGGGTACAGCTTCGTTTAAACATACAAAACGAGAAGTCACTCCAGAAACACTTCACAGGAGGTAGAAGCATAAATCGACTAAATATTTCCAAAAGAGAAAGTAAAATCGAAAACAAGTGTTTTGAATGTAGAAGACATTAGATCTATAATTTGAGATCAAAACTTTGATTTATTCTCCGTAACGAATGCCAGCATCCCAATGGATAAGGCAGACGATGTGTCTAAGGCCGGATGACCAAATCCAGTACCGTTATTTTTCTCGTAAGAAGCTCGTGTGTCATCTCAAGAGATGAGACGTAATTTCTCAAATGTATCTGATTCATCTTACCTTAAATATTTCCTCTTGAGTCTAAAAATATTTTTCGTAAAAGTTAAGAGACCAAGTTATTCTTAAAAAATGTCTTCTGAGTCGTTTTTTCCTTTGTAAAAAAAGGAAATTCGTTACACCTCTTAAAAAAGTTGTATAACAAAAAAAATAATAATAAAATTTTTAAAATAAAATAAAATAAACAAAATAATCGTGCGCTTTTTTATTGTCCCTTGAAATTACTTAAAATTATTAGAAATTCCATGAAATTCCCTAAAATCCCACGAAATTCTTAGAAATCTTTTAAAACTCTTAAAAACCTCTTAAAGATCCTCAAAATATTTAGAGTTCCTTAAAATCCCTTAGAATTCTTACAAGTCTCTTAAAATTCCTCTCTAAAAACTCTCAAAAATCTCGCATATATTATAATTTAAAAAATGATTAGCCTTGGAATGACTTAAAGTTTGAAAAGATAAATAATCACACGCATAACGCGCGTGTTGGTTTTTGAAATATCATAAAATTCCTTGAAATTCCAGAAGAACCCTTTAAATTCTTTAAAATCCCTTAAAATTCGCTTAAATTCCTTGAAATCTTTTAAATTTCTTAAAAACCTCTTATAAAGATCCGCAAAATATTTAGAATTCCTTAAAAACCCTTAGAATTTTTAAAAGTCTCATAAAATTGCACGAATTCCTTTAGAATTCCACGAACTGTTCTAAAATCCGCGCGAGGTAATCTTACTAAAATCCTAAAAATCTTTTGAATTTCATAAAAATCATTTAAAAATCGTCAAGATTTCTTAAAATTTCTATAAGTATAGAAACCTCTTGAAATTCTTCTCTAAAAAAGTGATTCCTCTCTAAAAATTCTCAAAAATCTCGCATATATTGTAATTTCAAATCTGAATAGCTTTGCAATGTCTTGAAGTTTGAAAAAAAAATAAATAAATAGCTGCACGTATAAGGTGCGTGTTGGTTTGCTAATATTCAAAATATTCTAAATATTCTTTGAAAGCATTACAAATTAGATAAAATAATTAAACCATAGATAAATAGTTTAATGTTGAAATCCGCAGATTAAAATTCATCTTCACTGATAATAATTAGAGGGATATCGATACCTTTTGATTTAAAACCATAAGGATTAATCCTTTCTCTCGCTTCCGTCCTCGAAAACAGGATGCCCCAGTTGACGATTCATCGGCAGGATATGATCTTTTGTCAGGACCTTTTTTCACAACAACGATCAAACCAGGTATCGGCAGTTTAGTTCCTTTCCCACAAGGTGTATATCTCTGGAAATTTGAGGGATGCAGAATATGAAATACAGCAAGAATATCGAATAGGGATATATGTGGCAAGGTGCTACAGAAAGAGCAGCATCAAGGAGGTGATTTTTAAGTCCCACCTGTCCAGCTCTCCCACGCTCCCAAGGGACGTATAGCTAGAATGGAAAATCGATCCCTCCCTCCTCTATCTCTCCTTCTCTCATTCATCTTTTTCCCAAAAGAAATCATCGCATCCTCTTATATTCTGACCAAGGGGGTTCAATCGAATCTCCGTCTTTTTAATCTCTGAAGATTTTATATATTATCTACGTGGTTATATTAATTTCGTATTGCCTAAAGTTTTCAACCGGAAATCTATTTCTTATGTTTTTTATGCCTTCAATTCTTAAAACAGCAGGAATAAAAGTAATTCTCTCTAAAATTATTTTTAAAAAAAGGCCTTAACCCAAAACAACTGCTTTCACCAAATAAGTTCGTCGAGGTCTTTGGCCCTGGTGTTCGTGACATTCAACAGCTATTAAACCTTGACCAAGCCGAATCGAAAATTATCTGGACAACAAAAACATGTCTACTCTAAAGAACTATTTTATCGGTTATTTAATCTTTTTAAATGAATCTAATCCATCTTTGTTATTGTAAAATATTTAATATACAATTTTTAATAACTATGAGTATTTTCTCGTTCTCAATTACTATGAACATTTTCTAATTCATGATGATGATGTAAGAAAGCATTTTTTTCAAGTGCAGAATTTTGTACCCACTGCATGATTACGGAGGAGCAGGTACGTTGGATTTCATTCATTCAGACTGAAGGACCTTTTCCTGCACCGTTAAAAAATCTGGACGAGTTTTTTTTTGTAGAGGTAATAAAAAAATTGTTCAGCCCACTTCCTCGCGGGGTTTAAAAGATCTCGAGGTGTATATTGCAATAGAAGGTGGTAGACAATCGATTTCTTTAGAGAGCACCTTCTTCAAAAATTCTTGTGTGTACCCCACAGCTGCTATGTCAGGTTACTGTACCTGCCTGTACGATTTCATGTGGCGCTAATTCCCCGGCGATGTGTATTTTCACTAATTTAATTTTCAGCCATGCGATAATTGATTCTCGAGAAACGAACAATCGACAGATTCTCGGCCAGATTCTGAATGAGGAAGAAGAATTTTTTCTTCAGCGTAAAACGTCAGTGGAAAAGTCTCAATCATTTTCTGCAGATTTTGAAAAATGAAAGAATTTTTGTAAAACAGGATTTATATCGAAATGGAAACTTTCAAGAAAAGGACATGGTGATCTTTTACGAAAAAGGTGAGAGTCATAAAGTAAAGGATGCAGGAAAAAGATAAATCCGAGCTTGGCTATTGCAACCCCCAATAAGTTTTTATGCTATGGCAATTTTCTTTTGGCCTGAGTTGCTTGCTTAGAAAAACCGTCATAAAAAAGGGTTTTTGGGCATTTTTAACAGGGAAAACAGTGAGCAAAAAAAACCACCGATTCCATTATGGACACTAGGCAAGGCTTGAAGGGGGTAGGCCTGTTAAATTTTTTATTGCGGTCCTGCAGGGAACGACACTAGTTTCTTGTTGTTACTCTCCACAACGAATTTTTAGAATAGGAGGGTATTTTCTCTTCCCAATAAAACGGTAAACTTGTCTATGGTCTACGTTTTAAGAGAAAATTTATAATTTTCAACACCGCGGGATTTTTACTCACAGAAGCTTGACGAATTTCAGAAACTACAAATCTCAATGTAGGAAAGTCTAAAGTCGATTCTTTATTTATTTTCTGTAATTCAAATATAACTTCAGATTAGAGCTTCTGGAATTCAGAATGTATATTATTTTCGCGGAAGCTTTCTGAGAAAAAAAAAGACATTTTTGTGGATTTTTCGCACGTATACATTTACTTTGAATGTTCGTGAGCAGAAACAAAGTTGCACTCGAGAAATAAGATCGTTGTTTCGATTGTGCATATTTGTGGGCTGAATATCAATTCTGAATTCAATGTGTGTGTGAGAATCGATAATAGAAGTTCTCGATTGACCTCACGAGAAGTTTCTTTCGATATGAATAATTTATTTGCAAATTGAATTGTTTGGTTTCTATCTTTTCTGTTGAAATCATACAATTTTTCATACATACAATCTCCTGAAATTCTTTGAATGCAAACATTTTCTGAGCCTCCTTACTGTTATAGAATCTTAAAAAAATATCTGATCGCTTCCAAAAATAAAGAACCCAATAAAAAAATTCATAAACTCTATTTAAATAAATGAGTCCAAGAATAGATTGATTCCTTGGCTAGACTGGAGCCTAGAACCCGGAAATCCGCCTTCGGGGTTGCAGCAAAACACCCGGTATAAATGGTGAGTGGAAGAAAGCCAGAGGAGAAGAAAAGAAGACGTGGTAAAAGAAGGGATTGGAAAGGAAGGGAAGTGAAGGGAAGCGAAGAGAAAAGAAGAAGGGAAAAGAAGAGACAAGAAGTGGTGGATAAGGGATGAGGTGGAGAAGGTGAAATGGTGGAAGATGGTGGAGGAAGAATACAGTTATCTTGTTGGCGTTGTGTTCTTATAACTATCGCAAGATCACGTGGTATTCCCACTGCGAATAAAATACCAGTCAGCTATTCCATTACGTAGCCTTCCATACTGACTATACCAATTTAGTCACTATCATCCTTACTCTTTCCAAGTTTCCACTTATTTCTTCCTCTTTCCTCTTCTTTCTTCTTCTGTTTCACCATTATGTTGTTATAGTTGGATGCAGTTCGATATGTACCCATTTTCCTCAAGAATCGATTCCTAGCCCCGATTGAAAAGATGTTTATTTCATAGTTCAATTTTGTTTTTTGTTCTAATCTGAAGAGAATATTAAACCTTTTTTTAAATCTCAAACAAAATTTTGTAGGTATATTATATAAAATAAACTTATATAAAGGCCAAGTTTAGGATCAATGAGACAAAAATTATTCAATGGATGATCTTATTTTCAATATATCAACATGAGATGAAGAGATCTTTAAATCTTTTTATGCAAATCTGTAAATAAGCCACCGTTACGTTCCTGCCTGGCAGAGAAGTGAAAAATTTCCAGACTTTGTGGAAAAAGCCAGTGTTGTGGTAAAGAAAAAAAATGTGATTATAATTTCAGATGAAACTTAAAATTCTCGAGAAATAAAGTTACTACGAAACATATAAAATGCTCTAAACTTGCGATATCTTTATTGTGACATCTCAAGTGAAAAGTAAGACAATTTGAATTCTTATTTAAACTTTATGATTTAAGTTTTTTTTCAAATTCTTGAAAAATTATTAAAAACAGAATTAAGAAGAGTTTCAAGTTTCGAAGTTTTCGTTTACGAGAGATGCTTATGGAAGATCGATTACTTTAAAGACAGGTTATCGAGTTTAATTCATCGTTAGCCGATATAAATGGAAACGCAATTTTGTGCCTCCTTACTTCGTAATAACACCTAATTATTTACGCGTATATAACTCTAGTGTTTAATGATACATAATTATAAGCAAAATTACGATGCAAACCTCGAAAGAGTATCACGAAAATGAAAAAAGATACTTATTCATTTTTAAAAAAAATATTTTCACCAAAAATATTCGGTTAATTTTATTGATTACATTCGATGAGATATTTAGGGTGTCCAAACTTCAGTCAGTAGAAATTTAAGCTTTTCCGAAATTCGGTGAGTTAAAATTTTAGAGAGTTCGAACTTCAGTCTGTTGAGAAGCTGTTGGAACTTTATTAGGGCAGCTTTTTAACAGTAAAATAAAAAAAGTACGCCTAAAAATTACAGATAAAATTTATTTTACAACACTTGGATAGAACTACAAATAGCGTCTAGAACTCAGAGAATATTTTCTTCTATTGTATATAAATAGATGTTTGCATTTATGGAAAGTAATGGAGAACTCGTAATTCGTAATAGGTTTACGTCATAGAACCTAGGTCGTTGCGAGGTTGTTGTTGATGGTGGTGGTGGATGTTGTACGATCGAGGAATCGAGAAATCGAGAATCGAACAACGGTAGTGTGGGGGTCGAGATGACTCGTTGACTCACTGACTCCTCGCAGATTTACCGTTGCCAGCAAAAGTGAACCGAGATGTGTCTCTGTTAGATGGACATACATGTGCACGTAACACGTAATTCTCCATGTTTCATTTCATGAAAAGATCTTCATCATCAAATAAGATAGAGAACAACCGTTTCTCATCAAATATTTTCAATTAAAACCCTAAGAATTAGGAATCCCACCCAAAATCAATAAATAAAAATCCCCATTATTTCTAAATTCAACCGTGGAACTAATTTCAGGGTCTTTTTTTTAACCAGACCTTCACGTAGAATGGGGTTTTACGCCATATGGACATCGGGGGATGGGAGGTGGAAAGCGATCCTTTTTTCTTTACAGGCCAATTACAAACGCAGGAGTCCTTTCGGTATCAGAAGTCCCGTAGATAATAGTAAAAGGAGAAACGATATACTATATGTATAATATAGAAAAAAAAGATTCACGATGAAGGGTTCTGAATCACAGGATCTTAAAGAAAAGGATTACCGATCGTTCGTCTTCCGGTCTTGCGCACAAAGGATTCTTAAGTTCTTTTCACATGATGGTTGTAGATAGTCAACGACATGTGCAAGACGCGAAGCGCTAATGGCTCGCCAAATGCGACGTACTCAGGATGATGATTTTGCACTTTATAATGCATTTCAAGATTTTTCTCATAAGGTCCTTACCACTCATGGATGTAATGCTGAATTTATATTTTACTAGATTTAAAATAAACTGCGACATTTGAAATTATTATATTTTCTATACATATTTTTTTTCTATATAATTTTTTTTGCAGAATGAAGTTTCTCGTGTGTAGTTTTGTGAAGAAGCATTATAGAGATGAATAGAAAATAGATACAAGATTATGAATTTATTCATGCATGCAATCGTGCATGAATTTATAAGAATCTTTTGTTAAATTTCAATATATACAAAATACGGTTTATATTAACGGATTTTATCAGGACAAGTTTTTTCACAGATGGTGTACACGTGAATAATTGTCGTACAATTTTTAAGTACAGATATAAGTCATATAAGCAATATAGATGTCGGAACATTAATCTAGGAGATTATGATTCCGGGTGACAGTAACTACTGTGCCTAGCAGCCAAGTTGCGGCTGTTAAAGTGTTAAATGTTCGTGATTTATAGCCTTAATAATTACGAAGTTACTCTAGCTAGCATGCGTCTTTGTAAAACCCAGCGCCGTTCGTTTCTTCAGTCACTTGTAGAGAGCCAAACGAGAATCCAATTAATTATTACGATCGTCCAAATGTACGGATGTTAGACTTTAATTATACTATTAGAATCTTCTCTGCAAAATTATAATTACGGGAGTCTTTCCTCGCTTTTCTAGGGGTATTTATATGCTAATAACTTTTCTTGCAAAAAATATGTAATAGCTTCCCTAGTTACGACTATTAAAAAACTCTCAGGGAAGTTTTACTGTTAAGTAATTTTTCCAACAACATATGTACGTGAAATTAATAAACTAGGGACAATCCCAAAAGTGACAAACACAAATTCTTCTTTTAAAAAATGAAAGTTGCACCTTCTCATTCGAATAATTGTTTCGGACTTAAAAACCACTTTGTCTTTTGTATTTAAAATCTTTTTTGCCTATACAAATGGGTGTACTTGAAATGGAAATATAAGAAAGAGTCCTTAGCAGTGAGAACGAATCGAAATTACACGAGAACGTCCTTCGTCTCTTGGTTGGCGTTAATTGCAGTAAGTATGCGTGTGAAAATGGATTTATGTCTGAGAGTGTCTGTTAATGTGCATGAGTGTTGGATGTATGTATATAGATGCAGATATTTATGTGCAGAATATAATTGTCTATATAGTAACCGACGCCATCGTGGAGAACCGGAGGACCTTGACAGAGTCGACTCCTTGACGTTGGTACACGAATGCCAATGAACCGAGCAGGACGACAACGAAATGACCGACACGCCTGGTGATTATGTCAATTTGTTCGCGTCCCGTTTCTGCGAAAATTTGACTCGACATCAGAGACTTTGCCGTTCTTTTTTTTTTTCGTTTTATTTTTCCCTCGTGCAAATAACTGCAGAATTTTCAATGCAAATTTTTACTCGAATTTTTGTAAGTTCAAGTTTAAAGGACCACTGCAGGAACTCATTTAATTAAACAATTCTTGAAGTTAATTTATAATGTTTAAATTTCAACATTATAAATTAGAAATACACAGACCCATGATTCTTTCGTTTTTAATTAAACTTAATAATTAATAATTAATTTTGTCCCGCCCTTAAAAATCGATTTAGAAAGTAAATTATTTCAAATTCCTTTTTTCTCTCGCTTATTTAACACCTCAGTCTGGACCACCACCAGCCCCTAAAAATAAATCACTTTCATGCCTTCTTCATAAATCCCAGATGGGCAATTTTAACGCGACCCACCCCTAATTTCACCAGCAGCAAAGTTACGACCCTCCAGGGTCTTTTTACATTGCCGATAATCGAGTTAATCCTTTCCAAATTTCACAAAATCCTTTCCCAATTTTTTTGCTCCTTTAACTCTGGGTTTTTTGTTTGTCTAAGAAATTTGAGGTTCTTCCTCAGCAGCTCAGGTCATCAGTTAACGTTAGATTCCAGATTTTTAGAAAGTTAATCCTCTACCTCTAACCCTTCGAGTATCGTAAAAAAGGGCAAAGACCATAAAGTAGTCATTTGTATACCAGCTGTGGAGAAAAATACAATTTTTGAACTTCAAGCTGCCACTGCCAAGTCACGTTTTTTCGGGTAAACTTCGGAAGTTCAATTATGAGGGATAAACCCTTGCCCATCATAATAATAAACCAGTAACTAGTTACAGTCAGAAACTTGGTCCCCCTAAGAATTTTTTTCCATATTCAGGAAAAAGGGTTTCGGAAGTGAAAGTTAATCGGCTCAGTTTAGAAGTTAATCGAGTCTTCAGCGAAGTCAAATTTTTTCTCGAGGAAGGGTTAAGCTGGTTATAAAAGTATCATTTCGGAAGCTGAAAAAGTTGCGGATTAGGAAATGGGGATTTGTAAAGAGTTAACAGATTTTTTTTCAATTTCAGGTGCTTTTGGAAACCAAACCAGGGCAGAATATTTTTTTTTGCCAGATGGAACTTGAATTATTTATTTATTGGCTCTAAAGGATAAATATTACAGAAATTTCTGATTTCTTAATAATGTAAAAATATAATTTATTTTTTTAAATAATAACTGAATTTTTGAGAGAAGAATATGAACTTTTCTGTTCTTGAAATCAACCTAATGTGTTAATATAATCGATTATATAATGATTATCCACTGCAGTAATATATGAGTGCAATATGACTTCCAGATGACGGTTTTCCACTTAATCGTTGACGCGCTGCTCTGAATTTTCTACTGTGTATACATATATATATATATATATCGTACTGCATATGTGTGCAGTAGTCAAAGACACAATTTCCTTGCGGGTTGTTAACTTTTCACCTCTCGGTCAAATTATATAGACGTCGCCACAACTTGACACTATAAAAACATTCTGTTTCCAGCTTTCCAGCAAAATCAGGGACGCAAATGCAGCACATCGACGCTAAAAAAACTTGAAACTCTACAAGTTTCAAGAGCATTTAATTTGCAATTTTACTATCATAAGACTTGGAGAATTTAAAATTGAAAGAAATGTTTTAAATCAGGAAAATTTGCAAATTTTTTAATATTATAAATGTTCCAAAATGACGACGAAAAAATATATATCATATGTGTATATCAGAGCGGATAAAAACAGAAAGAAAGGAAATAGATTATATAAGGTTGATAAAAACATTGACAATGAATTTAACAATTTTAACACTTGAATTTATACATTTCTAATGTCTCTCATTTCCAAATGTGAGTGTTCTTTTCAGATTAAAAACTTGAAAATCTGACTAATTTTGAACGTTAGCCAATTAACCATTCAGAAATGAATATAATTATACTGAAGTCGTTTTTAATTTAAATATTCAAAATTTATCATTTTTAATTTGAAAGAATTGGAAAAAAGCTATTTGAAGCAATCAGAAAATAACATCAAATTTAAAACATATTAAATGGAATACTGAATAAAAATTGATCATCTTAAACTCGCATATCTCTCATATATATATATATCATTAATATTTTTATTCTCGAAGAAATATTCCCTATGAGAACTCTACACAGCACGAATAGAATTCTCGTCTTGGGGCAACTTCTCCAACCCCTTCCTCTTCTTCCACAACTTCTTCTTCATCACCTCTTTCCTCATCATCCTCCCTTCCTTTTTCATTATCCTTACCTTTTCTTTTTTCCAGGTAGTTTAAAGAGATGGAGGGAATGTTGCGTCATCAAGCAAGATCACCAGCCTGAATCTGGGTCGCCTACGACGCAAGGTTTTTAGGCCTGAAGGCCCCTCTTGCTTCGGAAATTTAACACGTTATACCACACGCAACGAACTCGTTACGTGATTCGAGCATCGATTATTTTATTTCGTTCCCTGCTCAGCTAAAGAATCTATAAGGTCTGAGTATCAATATCTGAGTATTCAATCACTGAAAAAAAAACTCTTCAAGTAAAGAAAAATTTGTTTGCTTCAAAGATACATTCCCCCTTAATTGTAGCTGTATAAAATATTTCTGAATTATATTTAAGGAAAGAAGTTTTAAAAAATTATTCAATCTGGACATAAAAAAAACTCATAAATTTGTTCCGAGTGGTGCATCTAAAGTTAATTGTAATTAAAAAAGCCATGAATTAGATACAAAGTATCGTATATTTCCTCATCATTGAGTTTTTATCAGACCTTTTAACTTTTTATATTTATTGTGGTGTATCTGACATCCTGGAGTGGATTGGGATACATTTGGATGGAGGCAATGTTCTCTTGTCTTGAATAATAAGAACAGTAATTGTGCTTCTGATTGTTGAGTTCCTTTTTTTTTTTTTTTTATTCTTCTTCATTCCTCTACAACATTATATCCTTTAGCGCCTTTTTCATTTTCGTTAATTGCTTCTTTCGTTTTTCTGGACTATTTTGATGGTGGGTTAGAATATCGTAAACAACTTTCATGAGAATATGATGATAATGGTCATGAAAGTTATCTTCACCTTGAACTTCCCAGTGACAAAGACCTCGGTCTTCCCAATGTTCTTTTGTTAGAAAATAGCCTATAAAAGACAAATATTTTCTTCGTTTTCGACTTCTCTGCACAAACACATAAAAATTACATCACCCCTTACTTTCTTTTACTATTTTTATTTTCTTCTAATCAAGCATTTCGTGAATCTAAGAATAAATCAGTTCCAATAATTTTTGCAATGAATGGAGGTCTCATATATACGTCGAATTTTTATTTAAATCACATTGTAATTGATTCGACTTCACTTTTACCAGGCAAGGGCAATTGCATGCAAAAAATCACGTGATGCGATTCGACGACACTTTGATATATGTATATATCTCTCCAGTAATGTCAGTAATTTCAAAATTGTTTGAGCTTTTCGCTAAAACTTCTAAAAGCTCGTCCCAACACCAAAAAAAAATACTACTGTTGGTGCAAATATTAAAATCCTGAATATGTTTTTCTTTCCCCGTACGAAGTTTTCAGAACTCGTGGATGTAGAGGCAAATTTGCGTGTATAGACTTAGACATATATCTGCGTGTTCAGCCAAACAGAAGAGGTAAAGACGTGCTTCGCCTCGCCACGCCTGCCCTGGCCACCGAGAGTGGGTTCATTGGACGCCAGCGGCCGCGGATTTACCGTTAAGTTAGTCTTCTTGGCGAAACCCAGTGAGCCCAGCTAGGAGCCAGTCTTCGGCTCTTTACCTTCTTGCTTCTCCAGATTCCATTTGACGGGACAGGAATCCCCAAGATCCAGCCGGAAGTCAAAAGCAGAACGTGATGTCGATTTCATAAGAAATAAAAGCACTCGAGCAAGAAATCACAAAGGAAGAGGAAGTTCAGGAAGAAGTCTTATCAAAGGATCTGACAATGAGGAGTATTGAAGGCTCGAAAATGCCTTCCGTCAGTCTTCAGAAGTTCAATGTCAATGCTGCCAAAAGTAATTTTCTTCACTGAAATCCTGTTATTTTCAAGTTCCTGTCAATAAAGACATGTACGTAAAATACAAAAGTAATCCATATGTTCCTCAACCCATTATCAATCTTGAATGTAGTTATTGTCAATTGCACGTTCGAAACATTTTGTTCCGACTGCAGATCACAAATAATACTTACTGATTTAGTCTGAAGCTTATATTACAATGGAATTCGTTTTGCCCCACAGCTAGAGAAAAACAATTCAGCCTCGAGAAATCCTAACCATCAATTTTCATATACCATTCTGACAACAAACTCTAACACCTCATCCGGAAGAAAAGACTTGGAAGCACCGAAGGCAATGCCAATTACAGAAATCTCTGCTCGATCAATGCTATGCGGCAAATGTCAGTCTCCACCTGATTACAATAGTGAAAATAATAATAATAATAATAATAATAGTAATAATAACACAATCATCATAATTTGCTTTGCGAGTCACGTCCGCGAAGAAATCAGCTGCATAAACGTCATAAGCAAATGCTATTTCTTTGCATTCCACACTTTGCTGTACGGATGAAATAACAAGAATTCAAGGTGCTAATTTATGCAGAATGTAGATTTATCAAACTATTGATTTACACAAAGATCATCACTTTTACGAAGATGTTGCACATTTTGCTTTCAATCTTGTATCTTGGAATTATTTTATGGTTTATATATTATATGATTTATTTATTATATATCTTACCTTTGACATTGGTACCCTGATTTGTTAATTTTTAAATGAGGACATACTAATTGTGTACAATAATAAGATGTATGTAGGAAAAAGAAAGTATTCTTTATCATAATAATTGGATCTTTGTTATAGGAACCGGTGTCTAATTAAGGAGTTTCATAAAAGTATCATTTGTCCGACTTCGACCCGGAAACTGCAGAAGGATTTCCTCGTGATTGCCGATCGTCCTTAGAACCGGTAGGGGCGTAGTGCTGGCTAACAAGAAGATGCAAAGTAGGCCATCGTCTGCGCAGATACAACATATACAACTCCAAGTTCGCTTAACTTCCTTCTTGCCTACATAAATACACAAAGTATCTGCTCTCGATAATTATTCTCGCATTTAACGCAATAGGTCAGTCAATTAACAGATTATTATATTTTTATCTTCGAAACCAATCTTTTCCTATTTTTCATTCGAATTCGCGACATAAATTCATGAGATAACAATTTATCTCAAGCAGAATCGGTCTCGAAATCGGTATATGAAGAGTGTCAAAGGATTTTTTATGATAATTGAAGAAAGTGAGATAAGAAGTAAATAAAAATCGACTCACGTTAGTAAATTCATATTATCTGATAATAAACATGTTATCCTTTCTGCGGATTATTTATAACCAGACTCGTGAATCAATAGGTAGACAATTTTGCGAGCAATTTTGACTGCGATCTTGAGATACAGATTACAGATGCCTGGATTCTCTGGCCTTGAGACGAAACTCGTGAACCGATCTTTACGATCGGCTCTCGAGCGAGGCGAAGTCACGGTGAACGGACTAGCGACGAACCATTCGAACGCGGCACAAGGTCCGCCCTTTCCTCCGTAAAAATTACCGGGATGTAAAGGAAACCACCTCGTTCCAGTCCAAGGGTCTTGTTTTACTCAGATCCTATTTTACTCTGCTTTTTAAATCATTTTTATCCAATCATAAATCCCATTTATCTTCATGTGCCTTATTTATCCTGTGCCCATTATAGCCAAAGGTATATACAATGCATATATTGTTCGCTAATACAATTGTATTAGTGAACAATATGCATGAATTCCTTTATCATTCTGTGTTAAAAGTATTCTGAAAATAAAGGAATGAGGTTCTTCGATGAAGTTAATAAATAATAAAATCTTCGAGAAAAGCACTCAAAAGAAATTCTTGAATCAAAATCATCAATTTGAATCTTCAACACGATCCAGAGAAAAATATCGAATCTGATAGAATCACAAGTAGAATCTGGTATAGTAAATTCCTTATGTCAAGAAATATTTCTTCGTATTAAGGAAACAGATTCAGAAAAAGCATTTGCTTGACTAAAGTAATTTTTTGTGAATGAATACACCTGTGAGACGGGTATTTAACAGGTGGATAAAGAAGCGCCGTTCTTTGGCGTCGACATTACTCTCCGAGAGTGAAACCAGTCGTTCCGATTTCGACTGAAGCTGCAATGAGTATTACGCAATGAAATTTAGACCCGGCTGCCATTATCCGCGATCGAAATTTAAATCAATACTGCCCGGTTCCCGCCGACCGCTTACAGAATCGATTTAAAGCGTCGCGCTTGATCGCGTGCAGATCATACGGTTTCGTAAGATGGGAAAATGGTTGCTGGATAAATGTCAATCTTTTACGAGTTACACTCTGCTTTGGTCCGCTTCGTTAAATTAGGTCAATCGAACTTGCCATACTCCATCACACACGTATTTAAACCAAAAAATACCTTGTATAAAATCCTCAAAAACCTGAGAAGAAAATGATAAATTCGCGGACAGAGTTTTTTCAAATTGTTCTGCAATATTCATATAATACTATCTTCAAGAAGACAGTATGATCTTAGATGTAACGTTTTTAAAATTGTTAAACACTTCTTTTCATGGTTGAAAATGTATGCGGAATGTACATCCAACAATATTTACATACTCTTCACGTATATTAATTATACTTACATAATGTTCGATGCGTAATACGTATGCATCGAAATTATAATCGTATAATTGGATTTCATTTGAAATGGAAATTTTACATGTGAAGACAGGTGAGAGAGATGGACCCTAACCTGACGTAAGTTGACCTCCGCACCTGGATTCACTGGATGTTTAACGGCACCGCAAAGAAAGTAAAGTAGCGGGCGCACAACAGTACGTCGTCGTCGGTGTGCGGGTCTGCGAAATCGATCCGGTTTACGAGCGGGAGAGAAAAAGAAGTTTGGTTCACAGGATTCCACGCCGCTATTCGCAATTTCGCACCGATCAGATTTTCGCGCTCAGAATTGTAAACTGCGCAATAAAAGTAAAACCATGCATTTTTTTCTCACTCCTTCACAAGGAAAAAAGACTCAAATGTTCAAGAGAAGTTTCTTCAAGGTTTTCGAATCATGAATTTCAGCCTTGGTTTTCATCGAGGTTTTCATGCTATTTTCAAATTCTTCAACACCTTTTTATCCCCATCCAGCTTTTATATTATTTTATGTCAGAAAGAACTCGATTTTTAGTCTAGCATCAAATGCAGGTACCCGCGACATTAGATAAGTATTATAAAAACATAACTGTTATCAAAAATGAAGCTTCGGAAGCAATCGCCTTTTCACTTCCGCCGTAGATTATTAACAAAGAATTGAAAATTTGATGACATAAACACATATATTTCTAACAATATTCTGACTATACATTGAATCTGATATAAATTAAAATGCTAATGGGAGAAAATTACGCAACGGCATATAATGTAAAGTTATGGTTGCGTTCCGTTGGGCCTAGGTGAGATATTATTCCACAATTAATTTCTTTTCAAAGGAATTAATCTGAGGCGCAGAATACATAATATCCCGGTGCAGTATACGCGGAGATCGCGTTTAGTTGTTACTTTTCTCTTACAACAGGTGAGCTTATGCGCCTACATATATAGTTATATGCATTATATACGTACAGTATACATGTATAGATCAACATCAACATCAAATGCAAGAGTGTGGTGCTTACATTAAATAAATTACCGTGGCCACGGACCGGTAACACGGGAACGCTGTTACCTGGGCCCTCGTCGACGACTTCGTCTTCCCCACTAGGCGCGTTCCAGGACGAACTTGACTCGTTTCTCGCGGCTCAGAGGAAGTCGCGTTTTAATGGTCGTTTCCCATGACCGCCTGCTGACTCCCTTTTTTCAAGCGGATCGTCGCCACGACTCCCTCTTATTCATGAATCCAACATCGCAGAATAGCTAAAACATTATGAAAGTCAAAAATCAACTCAAGATTATATAGTTTAAAAAAAATATATATATATATATATATATAT